>JALIZH010016711.1:0-110777 GCA_030522465.1 Rhipicephalus appendiculatus
GGGTGTTTTATCATGTTGACCTGAGTTAAAAATAGGTGCCTCTTATGCAAAGGTGCATCTTAGATAACATTTCTTTCCCATGAAAGTAGTAAAAAGTACCAGGTGCGTCTTATACAGAAGTGAAACATACACACTGAAAAATACAGTAGCCACTTTCACCCCAACTTTCCTGGATTCATCCCAGTCACGCACATCCAGTCATCCAATTCATGTTTAAAGGTTTGGAAGACTCATCTCGATGTCTAAAGGACTGGGCTTCAGATTGTGTAGGCTACACTTACTATGTTTCCTGAACAAGGGGGGGTGTAGTGCGCATGTGTGCCACTAGTGGCACCACTCCTTTCCTGTCTACATTGTAACAGCAGCAAGGAGTGCCGCAGATTAAAGGAGAGGATGACGAAGAGCTTGGAGCAGGATGCTATAGGCCAGGGTTCGGCAACCTGTGGCCCCCGGCGCGGCATCAACCCCCCTCCCCCTTGTCACTTCCTATCTGAAAGGCGACGTGGCAGTTTTGACCTAAAATGGGATTTTCGCTTGCAACCTATGCTTCATTCAACTTGGCCCTCCACCTCAAAAGGTTGCCGACCCCTGCTATAGGCAATGGCCATCAGATAAACAAGTGTTTTACAGCAGAGCTGTTACGTCCACCACTTGTCCATTTCATGATGTAGACAAGAAACAATCATCATGCCAGCACATGCTCTTTTCGCCCAACGTGCACTTTCCAGTTGCACTGATTTGTCTGGCGTAGGATGCAGTAATTCAGATGGGTGAGAGAACGAGTAGAGAGAGAAAGAAGGGGAAGGAAAGAAGAAAGCAAAAAACAGAAAGACAGAGAAAGAAATAGAATGAGAGAGAAAGAGATAGGAAGAAACAGACACAAAAAAAGACAGAAAAAACAGATCAAGATAGAAAGAGAAATAAAGGGAGAAAGAGAGAGACAAGGAAAGAAATAGAAAGAGATATAAAGAAATAGGAAGTGAGAAATAGAAAGAGAGAGAAAGAAAGGGAATTAAAAGAAAAAGAAAGGCAGTGAGAAAGAGAAATAAAGAAAGAAATATAAATAAACAGAGACAAAAAGATATCTTAATTAAGCTACTTGGTGCTGTGACTGCCAAGCAATACCCAATCGAACCAGATAGATACCTAGCTAATACTTGTTATTTACAATGCGATCACGTGAACACTTAGCCATAGGTTGGCAAACTCACACATGAGTCGACTCACTCAGACTCAGATCGAGCAATGAGTCTGAGTGAGTCCAGGTGAGTAATACTTTGATGAGTCTGAGTCAGAGTGAATCCGGCTGAGATAAATTTTAGTGAGTCCAAGAGTCTGAGCGAGTCCACTTGAGGAAAATTTGGGTGAGTGTGAGTCCGAGTGAGTCCAAGAGGCAAAATATATTTCAAGAGTGAGTCTGAGTGAGCTACACATTATTGTGCTGACCTATGCACAAAGCGCATCAGTGTGTGAATGCACGTGTGCCTAGTCAAGCCAGTACCAGCACAGTGCTTACAAGCCCTCTGCTGTGCCCCGGCCTTGCGCGACTTTGTGCAAGCTGTGCAAATTTGCTATCTATCTGTTTCTCTCACGTGTAAAATGTCTGTTACATTTGGCGGCAGCAGTCATTTTAGCATTTTAGCCCGCAGCAAGACGTCCCCTAATACGGTGTCTTTGATCAAATCCGTGCTGCAATCTTTCCTAGAACCATCACCAAATCAACAGACAATGCCCTCTCTGCAAGCCACAACACCATCGAGTCACTGTTTCCTGCCATCTCAAGCTCCAGGTCCTGGTATGACACTTTCAGCCATACATTCTACCAATTCAGATTCCACTTGACATCAGCCTACACCTGACTTAGTGGCTCTTCTCAATGCTTTTGAAGCCTGCACTGACCGGCAACTGTCCTTCATTGAGAACTTTAGCCCAGTGCGTGTCTTCTGCGGAAAGTTGTACATGTCTCTCACAGCACTGCTCGGTCTCTCTTCTTGAACTGCATCACACAGCAATACCAGGGTTCATTCCCAAGCCCACCTACCTTTGATGGCACAATATCATGGTCTGCTTTTGGCATTCAGTTTGAGTGTGTCGCTGCCCTCCACTCCTGGTGACTGTACCACAGAGCCCACTTTTTCATGGCTCAGCTTCGTTTGGCTGCTGTCGAATTTCTGCAGTCCCTGCCAGCCTCCGATTGTTGCAACCGCAATAGTCTTGCCACGGTGCCCAAGTTCTGCTATTGTGCTGCCCATATTCAGCACATATATTTGACAGAATTACAGCATGTACAACAAGGCAACTACAGCCTGCAAGACCTTGCTACTCATGTCGAGCACCTGTCGTGGAAAGGTGTCACCTGTTGCCAAACTCCACTGCCGACTTCGTCGCTACCAAAGCCTTCATAGACGCCACCATTGACTGACCTCCATGTTCACTGCTTCGTTCACTTCACCCACCCATCTACAGTTCACGCTGCCCTAGCTCTTGCCTCAGAGGCTCACACAGTGGAACGCGCCACTGCAGTGCCCTGCCCTCCTCCAAGTCAACAAACGCAAGCAGGCCTTGCCAGCCACAATGAAACACATTGTGACCGTGCTCCAACCATATGCTGCTATCAATACAATGAGATCGCACACTATTCGAGACTGCCTGCATTGCAGCCCTCAATCAGGAAATTCCACCGTGGGCCACTGAGGGCATGGTCCTGTGAACCCTCTCTTGTCGCTCGGCCCGTTTACAGGTATGCCTGTGTTACAAGTCAAGATAGGGGCGCCACAACAAAACGTTGAAGCACTAGTGGGCAATGGTACAGCTTTCAATTTCATAACACCGATTCTACTCCCCAATCAAAGCCATTTGAAGATGGCCATGGGCACACCTGCCGGCCTCCTGTTACCTGAAAAAACTGGTCTGCTAACCCTTCAAGAAATATCGATGACTAACTGCTTTCGAGAAAAGTGTAAATGACCTTTCCATTGTGGTGCAAAGCCTCTGCACATTCTTAATTTTCAGGTTGCAACCTGTGTTCCATTACAGGCGTGTGCATTGACTTTAACCATGCTAAATGTGCGATAGGATTGCTCCCCCATATTCCAGCACCCGACTAGGCTGAGATCACATAGGAAAATAATGTACTGTCCTCGTAAGGGCCCCTCTTTTAGGTTGGCCAGTCACACAGCTACAGGAGCTCACTCCTTTCTGAACAACGCCACTTCGTGGTTGCATAAGAATTTATCCTACCTTCATACTGTCACGTGGTCGGGACGTCGATGAAGGCAGCAGTCGGTAGGTCCAAGATGAAACTGTTTATTAGGGCCGAACTTGTGGCCGGTAAACGGAAAGTCAGATCACAGCAATACACATTGGCACTGATAGCGGCGAACGGAGCGTCGGCCATCGATCAACTGAACATCGTTGGAACGCGCCGGCTTTTATAAATCACGCGTTGAACATTCTAGCCTTATCACTAGTCGTCGCGCAAGCTCTGGAATAATCTTGAGTGTTAGCGTCTTGCGTGCAATCTCAACAAAACAATCTACTACAACCGAGAAGCTTCTGGAACAATAAGGCGCGTTCTGCACCGAGTACTGCTGATAGTCTTTGTGGGCGGAAACCGAATACAGTAAAAGAAACGCGAGTGGCAATGACCCCCCCTCTGAAAAGGCATCGTCCCGATGCTTAGAACAGAACACATGGGAAAAATACATGCAACAATAAATAACGACAATAAATCAAGAAAGTTCAATAAAAAATACGCACAAGCAAGAAAGTCCAATGAAAAAAAAAGTACAGTCCTCAGGTTCACTACTGCGCATAAAACGGCTTGAGGCGCACGACATGGACGACTTCAGGTCGCGCACGGCGCCGTTGAGAGTTCGAAATGCCAACGGGGACAACCTCGTAGTCGAGTGTGCCAAGACGTCGAAGCACCCTATACGGTCCGAAGTATTGTCGCAGAAGTTTTTCACTAAGTCCATGTCGTCGTATCGGCGTCCACACCCAAATGCGGTCGCCGGGCTGCTATTCCACGAAGCGTCGTCGAAGATTGTAGCGGCGGCTGTCAGTCGTCTGCCGATTCTTGATCCGCAGGCGGGCGAGCTGTCGTGCTTCTTCGGCGCGCTGTAGGTCGGCGGTCACGTCGATGTTTTCCTCGTCGGTCACGTTTGGTAATACCGGTGTCACACGGGCGTTTGGAAGGCCTTTGAACCGACGGTCTATTCACTCAACTGTCAAGCACGAGCTGCCACACGGGCGATTTCGAAGGCCGTCGAGTCAATAGTCCATCGAGTCAACGGAGCACCCAACCCGTCTGTTGAAACTTCGATGGCTATTGAGTGACGGAAGCGGAAACAGTGCAAACGTGCACTCTCATTCACAGCGTGCCCAAACCCACGATTAGAAAAAGAAAAATTGAACCATTATGTTTTAAAGGTACCATGCGTGGGCGTAATAAATTATTTATTAAAGTATTTTTGCCATTTTTAATGTACGAACTGCTCATACTCTCGATAACAGCAACGTGCTGGCTCGCCGTGCTAGCCGTGCGCATTATCGTTATCGCCAGTCTGTCTCCGCCGCCATATTGCTCGCAGCTTTTTTTTTTTCCTGTGTAGGTATTTGCTTTTCACTTCTTTTTTCTTCATCTCCGCGTGTTCATTTAACTTCGAAGTTTTTTATTTATTATTCGCAGTGTCGCAGAGCTCTTTTTTTCTTTTGCGTGTGTGTGGGGCATTAAATCGTAGGACGTGATTTTTTTTTTTTACAGGTGGAGTTACTGTTTTTGTGTGTGCTTTGTGGGAAATGGCTGCCGTGCCGCCCCCCAAAAAGGAAAAAAACTGCGCCAGCTCTAGAAAACGGAAATAAAGATTTGCAGCGCCACGCAATTTTTGCGAGAAACACCTGAACCACTCAAATGCCGTTGAAAACTGCAGTGTAGGAACGTGACAACTCTATCGAGTCGATGGAGCTGCGGCGTTTCGACGGCCGTCGACTCGAGGGCCTTTCAAAAGTGCCCGTGTGACACAGGTATAACATGGCGTCAAGCGTCGTTGCCGGGCTCCATCTGTAGACCAACTTGTATGGCGTCATCTGCGTCGTTTCTTGCACGGCTGTGTTGTATGCGAAGGTCACGACGGAAGGATGGCGTCCCCACGTCTTGTGTTCGACGTCGACGTACATGGCCAGCATGTCGGCGATGGTCTTATTTAGACGCTCGGTCAGGCCGTTGGTCTGTGGGTGGTACGCGGTGGTCCGGTGGTGACTTGTGTGGCTGTATCCCAAAATCGCCTGGGTTAGGTCAACCGTAAACGCCGTGCCTCTGTCGGTTAATGAGAACCTCTGGGGCCCCGTGTCAAAGGACGATGTTCTCAACGAAGAACTTGGCTACCTCGGCGGCACTGCCTTTGGGCAGGGCTTTTGTTTCGGCGTTGCGGGTGAGGTAGTCGGTGGCTACGACGATCCACTTGCTTCCGCAAGTCGACGTTGGGAATGGCCCCAGGAGGTCCATCCCGATCTGCTGGAACGGTCGCCGAGGAGGCTCGATCGGCTGAAGGAAGCCTGCTGGTCTTGTTGGCGGTGTCTTCCATCGCTGACAGTCTCGGCACGTCCTAACGTAGCGGGCGACGTCGGCGGCAAGGCGCGGCCAGTAGTACTTTTCCTGTACTCTTGCGAGCATGCAGGGAAAGTCCGAGGTGTCCAGCCATCGGGTCGTCGTGTAGTGCCTGGAAGTACTTCTGGTCGCAATGCTGAAGGCACTATGAGAAGGTAGTTGGCTCGAAGTGGCGAGAAATTCTTCTTTATGAGAATGCCGTTTCGCAAGAAAAACGAAGCGAGTCCTCGCTTGAATGCCTTCGGAACAATGGCGGTCTTGCCTTCAAGGTACTCCACAAGGCCCCTGAGTTCCAGGGTCGGCTCGCTGTCGTTCAGCGAAGTCTTCAGCACTTATGGTTACCAAGAAGAAGTCATCCTCCTGGTCGTCCTGCGGCGGCGGGTCGACAGGGGCGCGAGATAAGCAGTCCGCGTCGGAGTGTTTTCGTCCGGACTTGTAAACGACGGTGATGTCGAATTTTCGAAGCCTTAGACTCCATCTTGCGAGGCGACCTGAAGGGTCCTTCAAGTTAGCTAGCCAACACAAGGCGTGGTGGTCGCTCACAACTTTGAAGGGCCTGCCATAGAGGTAGGGGCGAAACTTTGACGTAGCCCAGATGATGGCGAGGCACTCCTTTTCTGTTATGGAATAGTTGGCCTCTGCCTTGGATAGCGACTGGCTAGCATAACTGATAACCCTTTCCATTCCGTCCGTCCTCTGCACAAGGACGGCGCCGAGTCCTCAGTGCTCGCGTCGGTGTGCACTTCTGTTTCCGGCATGTTCGTCGAAATGAGCAAGTAACGGAGGCGTTTGCAGGCGTCGTTTTAGTTCTTGAAATGCTTCCTCCTGCGGTGTTTCCCACTTGAACTCGACGTCGGTCCTGGTAAAGGTTAGCGAGTGACTCGGCGATGCGGGCAAAATTTTTGACGAACCGCCTGTAATAGGCACACAGGCCGAGAAATCGACGCACGGCCTTCTTGTCAGCGGGTGGCCGGAATGTAGCGATGGCGGCTGTCTCCTGCGGGTCAGGGCGTACTCCGGACTTGCTTATCATGTGGCCCAAGAACAAAAGAGCTCCTCGTAGGTGAAGCGGCACTTTTGTGGCGTCAGGGTGAGTCCGGAGGTCTTGATTGCTTGAAGTACAGCTTCAAGGCGCCGGAGGTGTTCGTCGAAGTTTGAGGAAAACACAACGACGTCGTCCAAGTACACAAGACAAGTCTGCCACTTCAAGCCGGCCAGTACGGTATCCATAACGCGTTGGAAGGTCGTGGGGGCCGAGCAAAGATTAAAAGGCATGACCTTGAACTCGAACAGGCCGTCTGGAGTTATGAAAGCAGTCTTTTATCGGTCTTTCTCATCGACTTCGATTTGCCAGTAGCCTGTCTTGAGGTCCATCGACGAAAAGTACTTTGCATTGTGGAGTCGATCCAGGGCATGTCTATCCGTGGGAGGGGGTACACGTCCTTCTTCGTGATCTTGTTCAGGCGACGATAGTCGACGCAGAAAAGTAGCGTCCCGTCCTTCTTCTTCACCAACACCACGGGAGACGCCCAGGGACTCTTGGATGGCTGGATTATGTCGTCGCGTAGCTTTCGTCGACTTGTTTCTTCATGGCCTCACGTTCGCGCGTCGATACTCGGTACAAGCTCTGTCGAACTGGTCGAGCACTTTCCTTCTGTAATGATGCGATGTTTCGCGACTGGGGTCTGTAGAATTCTTGACGACACCGAGAAGCAGTCTGAATCGCAGGAGCAGGACCTTTAGCTGGTCTTGCTTGACCTTCGGAAGGTTCGGGTTGACGTCGAAATCTGGTTTGGGACCTCGATTCGTCGAAGCAGGTTCGGTAGCATCGGAGAGGGCGAAAGCGTGGCTGGTGTCCATGAATTTCTTGATGTGGGTGACCGTCGTACCAATGTTAAGGTGCCTATATTCATGGCTGAAGTTTGTCAGCAGTACCTTTGCTTTGCCATCACGCAACTCGGCGATGCCTCTTGCGACACAAATCTGACGGTTTACAAGCAGGTGCTGATCGCCCTCGATGACGCCTTCGAAGTCTGCGGGTTTTTCGGTGCCGACGAAAATTATGATGCTGGAGAGTGGGGGGAACGGTCACCTGCTCTTCTATCACGTTCAATGCACGGTTCCCTGGCGTCGCGTGGGGTGGGAGCGCGTTTTCTGAGGTTAGTGTTATCGACTCAGACCTCAGGTCGATGACGGCACCGTGGTCACTTAGGAAGTCTATTCCAAGTATCACATCCCTGGAGCAGTGTTGTAAGATTACAAAGCTCGCCGGATAAGTCCGGTTATTGATGGTGACTCTCGCCCTGCCGACTCCAATCGGCGTTATCAGGTGGCCTCCAGCTGTCCGGATTTCGGGTCCACTCCAAGCGGTCTTTACTTTCTTCAACTTGGCGGCGAATGGCCCACTGACGACGGAATAGTCGGCCTCAGTGTCGATGAGAGCGGTGACGTTGTGGCCGTCGATGAGAACGTCGAGGTCGCTAGTCCGTCGCCTTGCGTTGCGGTTTGGTCGCGGCGTCGGATCACGGCTGCGTCGATTTGTTGCAGTGATTCCATGCTGTGTCGTCAGGTCTTCTTCGGTCCGCGAGGTATCGTCGGCAGGGCTTCGTCTGCTTCGCGTCGTGTTCTGCAGGTCTTGTCGCGTTGTCGTTGGCGGCGCCCGCGGAGGATCTTCGGCATTTCGTCGTACAGCAACCGCACCTCTATCGGTTGCTGCCCTTAGTTTCCCGGATACGGGCTAAGCGACCGGCCCCGGTTTGGGCCAGTGTACTGCAGGCAGTGCGGTGACATGTAGCGGCCGGGCGACGGCGAGCGGGAAGGTCGTCGTTGTTGCCACTGTGTTCCGGTGAGGTAGTCGTCCATGTTGCGAGGCTGTTCGCCTGGCTGCGGACGCGGCGCGTTGACGGCGAATCCGCGTAGCCCCATCTGTCGGTACTGGCAGCGGCGGTATGTGTGGCCGGCCTCCCCGCAGTGGTAGCAGAGTGGGCGGTTGCCAGGGGCATGCCAAACGTCGGTGTTCCTTGGCGCGTTGCGTGGCGCATAGCGCTGGCCGACAGGAGGACGGTAAGGCGTCGGTGGTGGTGGCAGCGGCGGCGTCGTATGGCGGCTGAACTGTGGCGATGCGCTGTCTTGACATTGTCGTGGAGCGGGCATGGGACGGCGGACTGCAGCAGCGGAGGTCATGGCCTCCGGATGAGGCTGCGGTGGTTCGGGAATTGCGAGAGATTGATGAACTTCCTCGCGGACAATGTCGGCGATCGAATCCACTTGAGGATGCGGCGAAGGTAACAGCTTGCGCAGCTCCTCCCGCACGATCGCTCGGATGGTCTCCCGCAGGTCGTTGGCGCTGAGGGCATGAGCTTCGGCGTAGTTGGTTGTTGAAGAGTGGCGGTTGTACTGCCTTGTCCGCATCTCAAGTGCCTTTTCAATTGTCGTGGCCTCGGTAAGGAATTTGTTGACAGTCTTGGGTGGATTGCGGAAAAGTCCCGCAAACAGCTCTTGCTTGGCACCTCGCATCAGGAACCGGAGCTTCTTCTCCTCAGCCATGGCCGGGGTCGGCGTGCCGGAGTAGTCGATTCATCTCCTCCGTGTAGATAGCGATGCTTTCATTGGGCAGCTGCACAAGGGCCTCCAGAATGGCTGCGGCTCGTTCCTTGCGGACCACGCTGGTGAATGTGCTTAGGAACGTCGTCCGAAAGAGATCCCAGGTTTGTAACGTAGATTCTCGGTTCTCAAACCACGTCCTCACGGCGTCTTCTACGTAGAAGTAGGCGCGGCGCAGTTTTTCGTCGGAGTCCCAGTTGTTGAAAGCCGCGACTCGTTCACACGTCTCTAGCCAGGTCTCGGGGTCCTCACTTGGCGATCCGTGGAAAGTCGGTGGCTCTCTCAGTGGCTGGATCACGATCGTTGCAGAGGACGCAGCGGCTGTCATCGTGCCTGTCGTCTTCGTCGCCGTGGCTTTTGGCTTCTCCGGTAGGAGTCCGTGCTGCGGGGGCAGTCCTTTCAGTCTGCGGCTGACTCGACTGTTCGTGGTGGGGTAGGTGTCACGATTTGGGCTGGTTTCACGGCTTGACGGGGGCGTCCGGTACATGAAAGAAGCAGCACCTTCACCAGATGTCACGTGGTCGGGACGTCGACGAAGGCAGCAGTCGGTAAAGATGAAACTGTTTATTAGGCCGACCTTGTGGCCGGTAAACAGAAAGTCAGATCACAGCAATACACACTGGCACTGATAGCGGCAAACGGAGCGTCAGCCGTCGATCAACTGAACATCGTTGGAACGCGCCGGCTTTTATAAATCACGCGTTGAACATTCTAGCCTTATCACTATACCTCGCGACAACTTTCTGTGGCAGCATAGCCAAAGGTACGAAGCCTAATCACGCACTTTTTTACTACGTGTCTGCATGTAGTCCTGCAAACGTAACTTTTATATACTACGTAGCATAAAATGAAACATAAAAACAAAAGATGTAGTTATTATGCTCAAGATCGTTCGCATTTTTATCAAGAAAGCATTCCGTCCGGGAGTTTCGTTTTTTGCTGTTTCTTGTTTTCTGGTTTTCTGGTGTCATTTCACCTTTTTCCTGCCCCAGTAAACAACGATGGCGTCGTTTGGTTGCAGCAAGTTCACATCGTGCCTTGTGAGCGAGGATGAGTGCGCGTTCGCTAGGTGATCTGTATTCATCGAGCAGAAGGAAAGGAAGACAGCTGTGCGTCGCCAAATATTTTGTTCCCCGCATATGCTCTCACGGAGAAAGAAGTTGTGTGCGAGTGATACCGTCAGCGCAAGTGGGTCTCTCATCGCGATAGCCACCTTGAAAGTGACACCGTCGCTCTGTTCGTCTTCAGCAAGACCAGCTGCTTGAAAGCAAAATTACGTTGGAAACTGTACGTAAAAACAATGACCCTTTTCATAAATTGCGTTCCATACGTGGTCGGTATTTCGGTTGCCTCATATTGCTGATACAATAAGCGAAAGATCGAGTACGCTGTACCAGTCGGCGTCTACCGCGGGAGTGGCTCTTAGCGCTTTGCGATGACAGCGATTTTTGAGGATAAAATCACCAGTGAAAAGCTTCGCCCTAAGCAACAGGCGCGTTCATGTCTATCAGGCGGCTAACTGCCGAAACAGCGTTCTTGACCGAGTAAGGGAGTGCGTTTCACCCGCTTGGATTTACCACGGCCGTTGATTTACGAACATGAGACGCCCGCCTGTGACCAGTCGTGGCCAAGATATCTGCGACCCATCGATGACTTCGCGTCCACAAACAAATTAACGTGAGCGTCTCCAGAAAGTTGTTGCGTCTCCAAAAGAAGGAAAACGACGATACCGACCCAGTATTCACCGAAATTTAGGACATGGTTTCTTGCCATTGCGTTGAATTTCCTATCACACAGTTCCTGCTCGGCCGTGCACCTTACTCCCCCCCCCTTTTTTTTTTTCAAAAATAAATCTGACCGCTTCAATAAACCTGCTTCCCGTGTTCCTTAGCAATAATGAATACTTTTTGCTTTGAAAAAAAAAATGCAAGCAAGCAAATGCAAGCATTACTGAATGGTGCCCACTTTGCACGCGGGCTTGAACCAGCTGGCAGATTAGCTATGCTCGAATTCGCAGAAGAACACAGCAATGATTCCACGTATTTTTCCTTCACTGCTGCGTTCATAAGTATCTCAAGGCTTGTCATAGCTTTCGAATAAAGCTACATAAAGCCTATCTTTTAATACACTATTTCAAAAATAGCATCATAAACCTTATATGTTCGTGCGAAAACGTACATGTCGGATGCGCTTGCGAAACCGAAACCGAAATCGCGCGTAAACGGACTACTTGGCGTAGTAATACATGTGCAGAAGCTCCGCCCACGTAGCTTTGGCTGTGCTGCCACAGAAAGTTGTCGCGAGGTATAGTCGTCGCGCAAGCTCTGGAATAATCTTGAGTGTTAGCGTCTTGCGTGCAATCTTAACAAAACGATCTACTACAACCGAGAAGCTTCTGGAACAATAAGGCGCGGTCTGCGCCGAGTACTGCTGATAGTCTTTGTGGGCGGAAACCAAATACAGTAAAAGAAACGCGCGTGGCAATACAAAAGTATGTGACCTTGTAGCATTGACATGTGTGCAAACGTCTGCCCTTCTATCGAAGCCCCTCTAATATGAATGTGTACCTTCGTCACCTACACTTTCCTGTACTAGCAATGTCTGCGGTAATTATACCTTTGTACTCCGCTGTGTGGTTACCTGTTCACTGCGACATGGATGCATGCTTAGATGCAGATGTTTTTGTTGACTGCACTATCGGCTTGAGACAGCGTAGTGAATTTGCCATACCACGCGCCCTGCTGCACTCGTCTTGTATGTTCGCTGTGCTGGTAAAGTCGAACCCAGTTATAACGATACCGGTTTTAACAATACATCGGTTATAACAATGAGAAGCTGATGCACCGTCAACTTTTATATGTTTTCTATGGTGAAATAACCCGCTTACAGCAATGCCCGCATGCCTTATTATCAGCTATAACAATGAATTCGGGCTGTTAGGTGTCCATGCCGAGAGGTAATGGAAAGTGAAATCCTTGTAAAAGAAAGAAGAGAACGAGAAATTCCAGCTACTGAACCCCCGCCCACAACTCTTAATGTACCCCCAGCGCCCCTTCAGAGTCACGGTATGCTTCACTGCATAGCATTCTGGCAATGCGGCAAAGCTGACTTTTGAAATTTGCTACGGCGCGGGAGCGTGGCGGTGACTTCTGTAAATACATTTTCCGACATGGAATTTGAGTAAAAATTTGTAACGTTGAAAAATTTTGGCATCCAAAACTTGAGACGTTGCCATACATTGGCTCTATGGGGCTTGTGGAAGCCCCAAGAAAGCGGTCGAATTCTCAAGCATGCCCGAAAAATCGACAGCTTTGTCATCCTTATCACTGGTGTCTGTTGGCATATCCCATTTGATAATATAGTTTTCTCACAACAGCCTGCAATCCCCCCTATTTTGCTTTTTTTTTATTTTTTGTGCACCCATTTATAGCAATTATTGGTTATAACAATGAAATTTTCGTGGCACTTGAGTATTGTTATAAGTGGGTTCGACTGTATTTTAAAGCGAGAGCGTTAAACGTTTTTGTTGCAATTCCGGTGTTGGCTGCTCTCTAAAACACTGTATGTCATGCAGTGGGAGGAATCACCTTTAGACATGTAATATTGAATTGCAGAAGCGTAGAATTCCGCCAGGAGTCAAAATGTGTGAATTGCACAAGTGGATGTTTCAACCCTTTCGCTTCCAAAAGAAAAGAAGAAAATTGTGCCAAAATGACCAAAAGCTTTTTTTCTCTCAATTTTAGAGCTTTTTTTTTAATAAGATGGTACCATTATTTCAGTGAAATAATGTTTATTTTCGTAATTGCAAAAAAAAGATACCACAATCACGGTATCAGAGGCAGCAATGCAATGAAAGGCGAGACACAGGAGGAGGAATAAACTATTGAAAAAACATGGACAAGTGGGGCCATCTCGCATCGAAAAACACAACTACAGCAGATATAGTCATCATCGGTCATATTGTTAGAAAATCTCATGATGACTATACTCGTCAACGGTCGTGAAAGGGTTAAAGGCCCACCTATTACAAAGAGCTTAGACATATTTAATCATCACCGGCAAAAGCATGAACAAAGTGAGCAGCAGTGTAGATATGCTTGTTGCCTTATAAACGCATGGTAGGCCCTTCGCTGATTTGCAAAATGAAGAATTATAGAGTATTGGGCTCTTTGCAACTTTACTTGCAGTATGCATTCTGGGATAGCTTGAAACAGCCAATGTTACGCACACAGATGTTCATTCCTTTGCGGTGCGGTTGAGGCATCTGCCAAGAACCGAAGCCAGGCTAGCAATTGAGAAGGCAATGCGCAAGGGGCCCGATTACGCTATCCATTCTACTCTTGAAGGCGAACCTCAAGTGTTCTCCAAGTTTTTCTACCTATCAGAAAGTTCGCTGCACTTGAACTCAGGAACTGCATTGGTGTCCGGTGCAGCCCTTCAGCCCTACTCTGTTCTTGAGACAGTTCAACACTACTGTTCTTGGGGGAGTGGCAATGGCTCCATCAACTGGAATCGGTTTCATTTTGACCCAAACTTGACGTCGTCCCAGAAGTCCAACATTCAAGCAATGCTGGTGAAATTCCGAAGGGTTTGGAACCGTCACCAAGAAAACTTGGCTGCACTACTCTTGTCCATCATATATCGACACTGGCTCCACTCACATGTACAGTCGCGGCCACTGTTAGATGCAACACTCAAATGAGCACCTTTCTCATTGCTGGCCCCCCTAACTGCAAGTGGATGGGGAAACATTGAACATGCGCTTTACTAGTTTGTCGGAAAGAGTCTGAGCTGTCAACCACCAGTCGCCTTATGCAAATCTAAGCCCTCATTTTTATGCAAGAAAATGAAATCTAGACATGCTCTGTGTGCAAGTGTTGCATCTAACAGTGGCCGCGACTGTACGTGTTCGACAAAACCCTGAGCATGTTTATACTTCTGAATGGACTGAGATTGCAATACAAGGCGAGGATATGTTACATCGTGGCATCATATCTCGCTCCTTCAGTTTGTGGTCATCCCCAGTAGTCTTCATGAAAAAGAAGGACTAGATATGAAGCCATATATTTCACGACACTTGACCTCCTATCCTGCTACTGGCAAGTTGGCCTTTAAAAAAAAGGCAGCTTTTATGACACCGGGTTTGAATTCTCTAATGCACCTGCCATGTTACAATGACTAATAGATTGGGCCTTTGTACACTTGAAGTGGTCAATAGCGTTGGTTTACGCCCTGAAGTTTTCAGAACACCAACAGCAATTGGAGCTCGTCTTGTCCACCCTAGACAATGGTAGGCTCAACGTCAAACCTTCAAACTATTTCTACAGGTATTCAAAACTTACCTACTTGGGTCATGTTGTGAGTGCCTATGGCATCAGCCCCGATCTTTCAGCGACACACTTTAGCCAGCATTGCGCCCCCCTACCACGGTCAGAGAAGTAGACACTTTTGGGCTTCGCCTCCTACTTCCGCTGTTTTATCCTTGCTTCGCCGCCCATGTTGCACACCTCAACAAACTTGAAAAAACACAGCAGTGGCATTGGGGCCCCCCACCTGGAATTATCCTTCCAGAACATTAAGGCTGCCCTTACAACTCCAACGTCACTTGCGCACTATCAAGAGGACGCCCCTATCATCATCGGCACTACTTGGCCTTGGGATGGTGGTTCTTCAGTCCAACTATGAAGAGGAAGAAAAGCCTGTTGCCTATGCCAGCCGCCGCTTCAGCAAACCAGAGAGCCAGTACAATGCTTCAGAACTAGAGTGCCTTGGGGTAGTGTGGGCCAATTACAAGTTCCATACTTACATGTACGGAAAGCATTTCACAGTTGTTATTGACAACGTTAGAGTGTACAAGAAGAGTTTTGAGTGGACCGAACAACCGTTCTGCGCTGCTTGGAGGTTAGGTGTGGAAAATACTGTGGTGGCGCTACAGTTCAAGTGGATAGGGTTGCATTGTGTGGTATGCGAGTCAAGCGCTTCTCGCCAAGCGTTCTTGTGGGATGCGGACAGTTTATGGCAGGGATTCCAATGAGCATCCCTCGCTGCGCACTCGGAGGTACCATGGAGCGTTGCTCAATAGATGAGGTACGGTGTCAATGGCCGATGCCTCACTTTTAACCCCCTCATTCGTTCCACTCAAACGCTTCTATTACACTAACAACGTTGCACTGCACTGGCTCCAACCAAACAAAAAATTATGGTAGCTTCGCACTAGTGGAGCCAAGCCTGAAGAAGAGCAGAGCTGGGTGGCCTTCCTTGTTTCTTTTTGCTTTCTTGTATCTGTTTATTGCACCTGTTGCTTTCTATTTCTTTTTTCTATTCCGTTGATGTCATTCAAATCGTGCAATGAATTTTTAGCATATTGAGGTATTAGAAGTTCATGAGGCACCTGAGAACAAACAACGATCGTCAGAGTAACTTGGCGATGCAGAGGTTAGCTGCGCACATCGATGTTCATTCAGAAAACGAAAAATTTGTGAAAACATACAATCCCATGTTTCCGCCTCGCCAACGTGCATCGCGAGATGCAGCAAAATTGCTTCGCAATGCACTTATTTTTCTTTGCGAACAACGAATCCATTCACCAGCGAATCTATCACACATGCGAAAGTGAATGTAGTCAGCTATACACAGACTTCGATAGCCTGTTTCGTGCATTCTCTGCTAGGCGGCGTCCTGACTCAAATTATCTGCGAATTAAGGTCAGTCAGCCAGGTGCGCCTTGTGGGCCTCACTCACTAATGGAGGTGGAGGTGAATTGCAAAGAGAGGTGTTTGCACTACCTTGAAAAATAGTGCTTTGTGCTTCAATGTACTTAGCTGTTACGTCTGCCTCAGCCTTTCTTAATATTTGTGTCCCCAAGCCTTCCCACTCTTCCAACCACCTATCGTTATGCCCAACAATTTTTGCAAATGTTGACTGTAAATAATTAAATAAGCACGTTGTTTCAAATATAAGCTAGTTATTTCATAAGCCATTGTTCAACCACGATTCAAGAGCAAATATACAAAAGTATGTTTTTTGCTGTTGTTGAGTGCTTGTCTGGAAAAGTGCTGTTGACAAGTTACAACAGCCCATGTACTCAAAAAAAAAAAAAAAAAAAAAAAAAAAAAAAAAAAAAAAAAAAAAAAAGTAATGGAATTCCCTGCAGTTAAAGTAGCAGTAATTACATAAGGGGCGTGGCCTCGGCTGTCAACGTACCTGTGTGCATCCACTGCGTGCCTTTTGCGGTCAGCCCAACTTGCAAAGTGCTCCGGGCAGCCTTCGACGACGCATTCATATTTAGGGCGTGCTGCGAAGATGGGGTCATGAGATTCGGCGATGTGCAGTTCAAGCAGGCGCTCTGTCGGCATTGCGGCGCGGCACTGCGCGCACGTGAGTCGGTGGCGGCTGGCGTAGTGACTCTCGAACTCGCGCACGCTGTCAAATTCCCGTGGGCACGCACACATCAGCGTACCGCTACGGCAGCGCTCAAGCGCGTCAGGATCGCAATCCGCGTCGAGGACTGCCACTTTATTGCCCACGGATTCGGCGAGCAAGAGGCGCACTTGGCCGCCAAAGAGGGGCCGATTGTTGTCCATATTCGCGTGGGTTTGGCTCGCGGTGTTGCGGCCACCAAATGAGCCACCCTTCTCGAGTACTACAGGAACTCGCAATCTAGCCAATCACTACTACAGCTACCGTCCATGAACTTCCTTTTATAGCGCGAAGCACACGCAGATGATGATGACTGCGGATCAACGGCGTACCAGCATGCGTACCAGCATGCGTACCGACCGCACCAACGCGCAACACCGCCGGCAGCGCCTGCTTCGCCCTGTCGTCAGATCAGCGCGGCACCAGCGGCACCACATTTAACCGCTGCACGTCGTTGCAGTCGCTGGCGGCAGTAGCCATCGTTGTATTCTTGGCACCGATAAAAGGCGGCTGTTGCGGAGTTGGCGGAGCATTGTGGACTGGGTGAGCGCTTTTGCAGCTGCCGTTCATGAAGCGTGCCTAAAATGGAAGCGCGTGTTTTGTGGGAGCGGACATCGCATGACCATTGCCTTTGCGCCTAGCGTGTCAGCTTCGATGAGGATGTCACTGAACGCGCAGAGTATCGCTCGCGCGGCAGCAGCGGCGCACCGCGTGATGTCAGCGCATGTCGCCGTATACCCATCCACACCGATGTTTGATGTTTTGTTCTACATAGAAAGCCCGCCTTTCGATAAGCTGCACTGTTTTGTTAAACCATGGAACACCCAACGCTCCGTGCATGCGTATGTTTGATGGGGGTGCAAAGCTGCCGACTCGCGCTTGTGGCGCGCACTACACTCCCAGAATATCATTTATAACGATATTTTGTGCTACGCGCCTCGTTATTGTATTCGTCAATGTTATTAAGCCGTGAAAATGAAAAAAAGTTGTGTGCAGAATTTGGCACTGACTTACCTGTAACTATCCCAGCATTCCCTCGTCAGGGGCGTGCTCCTGATGCACGAGAAATGGGGTTGTTATGTATCCGGTAGCGCATCCTGATCAGGAGCCGTAAGTAGGTCCTAAAGTGCCAGATCTGGTGTTCGGATGTGTACTTTTGTTCAAAGACTAGGGTGCAGTTCTCCATATCACTAACCTTCCATTGCAAATGACCTCTGCTAGCCAACCAATGTGCACTGAAATGTTCATAGATGTTGCAACTGCCATGTAATATGCCGTCAGATGTGTTTGTTACACAGTTGTAATTCTTCTTGGCTAATGTAAAGGAAAACCTGACACCAGTACCCTTCTATAATTGGCCTGCCAGATTTTAAATGCCAAGCATTTCCTAGCGAACCAAAAGCACCTTGAGTGTTTCTATCTACGTATCTGTTGATCTAGCCGCTTACGTTTGTGTTCTCTCATGATCGTCTCCTTCGCTTGCTGTAGACCGAAATTGGTATGGAAGGGTGAGAGAGTTTGACAAATACCACTGTCTGGTCAAACCATGAATAACATAAAAATCCTCCCGCATACATCGTCAAGCCCTCTCCTCCAGACCTGTGTGACACATACCCGTATACCACGGGCCACGATGGGGGGCGTACGCACCACAGGTGATTGACAGTTTATGTGCCTAGAACCACCGAGAACAGACATTGGCAATTTAAATGTAAGAGCATTAAGAAAGGTTGATATCAGCATCGTTGACGCGATGAATGCAAAGAATAAAAAATTCAGCAGATCCCATGTATAGTCGAGCTCGATTTGAAGGTTATCGCGCGAGCATCGACCGAAAACTACAACAGCGCCACGCCCCAGAATACTCTTTCAAGGAGAGCGTAGTATCACGCAAGCTTCACTCACTCTTTTTGCTGTTCCTTAAGCTGCGAACACTCCCGTCTGAGGATGCTGCTTAAACGGTGCAGGGGCGCTATTTTGTAAGCGTTTTAGCATAGAACGGGGAGGAGGATAGAACAAAAAGAGGAGGGACAGACATGCGCGATTGGTCGAGGCTATGAGGCTATTCCGACGGTCAAGACGTGCGAATAGCCACAAAATGTGCTTAGAACGGAGAGGAGGTTGTTATAACGGGCTCGGGCGTCGTTCTATCGATGGTATGGCTACAAAACAGTCTCCGCGAACAACTCGGCTTGGATCGAAACGTAAGCGGTGGGGCCGGAGGAGTGGGTTTCTCGCGCATCTCTCTACCGCCTCACAGCTGACGCCTGTCCGCTGCTGTGTACTCGTGGGTGAGCTCGCTAGCACGTAAGGCTAACTGGGGATGCCGCTCCATAAATGAGAGCAGAAACGCCCTTTGGTTGTCGGGAAAGCGCGGACCTCTTCTCGATTGCTGCGCTATTTCGACAACTGGGTTACAGTTCGAATTGTCGCGCCGTTTGAATTTTACAAGTACACTAATACTGCTACAGTGAAACCTCGGTGATACGAATCTCACGGGACCGCCAAAAATATTCGTATCATCCGAAATTCGTATCACCAGAAAACATGGAAAATTAGCATGCGACAAAAAAAGCTGGCGTGCATTTTCATTTATTGTTTTTCAGGGCCACAGCAATGTCAGGAAAAACTCTGAATTATTGTCAGTCAAGTTTTTAGATGTAGGAACACATACCAGCTCAAATATACGGCCCTGTACGCGCATGTTTAATTAATGAACATTGTGACCCGCGACAGCAGCAGCCCCTACCAAGTTTTCGTATGCTTGTTTCGCATGACAGCGGAGTACTGCGACGGTGCTAACGAAAGAAGCGTTTTGACGCGATAGATCAAGGCCACAAAATTTCAGAACGACAGTCCTACGTTATGATGTTATCGCGTAGGTTCTGGGGATGTTTTTTGGGAGATTTACGGTCCAGTAAGCCACAAGTGCGACCTTAACAGACGCGCGTGTTGGCATTGTGAGGCCTGACTCTCTGCCAAGACCGTCCTCGCCTTCTTTCGGTCCTCGTCCACCGTTCACAGGATGTCTGATTCACGAGGAAGACACGTACAACGACAGCAGCCCGCGTCGACGTGTTAGAAAAAAAAAAAAGCATGCCGCCACTGTCTTCTGTAACCCGAACGCGAAGGCACACGGATACACATTAGAGCCTCAAAGATTCGTGCACAATCTCGCAGGCCGGGACGCGTCTCTGAAGGTTTATTCTGACCGTAAGAAAAGTTTTTTTTTTCTTGCACCGTGATTCTGACGACTTGGCGGTGCGGCGCGCATGCCTGCGCTTGTGTTCGCGCCGCACGTGCTTGCGCTTCCGCGACAGCCCGGACAGCACCTCTTCGACGGGCGGCAGCGCACGTTCGTATCAAACGTCACGGGGTGTACGCTTCGCAACAACCGTGATATTACATTGCAGGCCAATGGGCCTTGGCCGGGACCTAAGAAAAATTACTCACCCCGAAATTCGTATGAGCTGTGTTCGTATCACCGAGGTTTCACTGTAATACTAGAAGCATTGGTTTAAACAGCGTGGGGGCCAGCGCCACTGCGATACCACCTGGCGCTACGTCAAGACCTTAACAGAAGTTAATTGTCAAAGTCACCGAGCTCTTCAACTTCAAGCTGCGAAAAACAATGCCTCTGAATATTGATGTTCAGTTAATAATAATTATACATTTCTTTATGCACTGCATACATTCCTGAACTCCCCAGCTCGCCTATTGGCTGTTTGCTTCCCTCCTCTTTTTGTTCTATCCTCCTCCCCGTTCTATGCTAGAACACTTACAAAATAGCGCCCCCAGGGCCAAGTACCAGCTTTGACACTTCTTTCCCAGCAATTTTTTAATCGCCCGCGGAGATAAGAGCCCACGAAGAATACACTTTATCGCAACGAATGGAAGGCTCAAAATAGAAAGGAAGGGTGTATAGGTCGTAGGGGTGATTGTTTTGGAGCAGCCAACGAGGGAGAGAAGAATGCGCAATCTCGATTTTCGCTGTTCCGAAACGTGCCGCTGGGACGTTAGGCAGGTCGACGCTCGCACGATAACCTTCATATCGCGCGCGACTGTACTATGGGAATCGGTTTTATGCGGAGGGAAGGTGACTGAAGTGTAATTTTTTTTTATTGAGCGAAACGTTACAAAATGACGCTATAGATGTGCACAAATGTTGTACTCGGAGACATATGTTGAACAGACGCATCTGTTTTTTATAACCAGTTGTTTACAGTTGCTTAATGATGCCAACAGGCACATGGGTGTTACCAACACCACAAGCGGTAAGCTGATATGTAATGCTCGTGCTTGCAGGGGTGGTAGCCCTCTCTAGTGCTACGTAGACCAACTTCAGTGGATGGCGCTTAAAGGGATACTAAACAAAAATTTGAAAAACTGGAGAAAACATCGAAATTCTACTCGAAAGACGCCACTGTTCCGATAAACAGAGTTTATTTCACGTATTTTGGAACAGTTGGCTATATTTTGGGTGGATTGTCAGCGCACGGCGGCTGCATGCGAGCGCGAGCCGTGACGTCAGATTCTCCCTGGCGCATGCAGGGTGCACGTGCTCCTGTCCTTCTCTTCCTTTTCGCCACCTCTCCTTTCATTCCACTCTCTCCCTTCCACAAAAGCGCTGATGCCTTACCCCAGCGAGGAGCATTGTTCGCTCCCGTACTGGTTCTGGGAAACGTAGTGCTAGAAAGGCTAGTAGTGCGAGCTGAGCGGGTTGAGAGACGCGGGCGACGGCTGGCATTGGTAGGATGCCTGTTTCCGGCGAGTTTCACGTCACATCCTCTAGTTCACGGCGCGGCCGCTAGATGTGGTGGTTTGTGAAAAACTCATGAAATTCATTATTTTCCTCTATTTTCTGCCTGAAAGGAGGGTTTTGTTCATCGATTTCAACTCCCAATCTTTCAGTTTGGCTGGAAATCTTGGCGGGAAAAATTTTGTTCAGTATCCCTTTAAGTATACAATTTACGTAAACCGACGTGACGCCTTTATCATAGGTGTACATGTGTAATGTTTACAAAATTAGATAGCCAGCACTGCAACCCCAATTGACGTTTCACCAACTTTACGCCTGCATAGGGTCTTTTTCCAAAGCAGTTTCGAGACCTGCCATGGCTCTGTGGTAGAATACTTGATTTCTGCACGGAATGCTTGGGTTCGATTCCTTCTGAGACTCTGATACTTATTCTTTGCATTTATTGGGTCAACGCTGCCGATGTAAGTTTTCTTAACGCTCTCACAGCTAAATGACCATATCTGTTCTCGCCATTCCAGGGTAGGTATTAACTGTCAATCACCAGTAACGCATACCCGCGGCACATGGTATATGGGTATGTGCCACACGTGTCTGTAGGAAAGGGTTTGGCAATGTACGCGATGGGATTTTCACGTTATTAACACGATAGCTTTAAAGAGCTCGTTTCACAGAAATTCCGGTGTCGGTGTGGCCGTCGTTGGCTGTAAGCGAAAAATCATCATCTTGTCCGTGATCGAAAAATCGAGAAAAGTGCAAATAAAATAAATTATAAAAATTTCCGGGTCCGAGTGAGGATCGAACCCAGGCCGTCTGTGTGGCAAGCAGATGTTCTACCACGGAGCCACAATGTTTGTTGAAACTGTTTTGGAAAAAAACACTATATGAATGTCATGTAGTGGAAGGAGTCTTCTTAATGCACAATATATTGCGTGGCAGAAGTGTAAAATCAAGCCAGGCATCAAAAGATGTGAATTGAGCAACGAGTGGGTGTTTTAAAGGTTCACCCATTACAAAGCGCTCAGACATATTTAAACGTCATCAGCAGCAGAACCATCAACAAAGTGAACAGCTGCATAGGTTCGCATGTTGCCCTACGGATGCATAGTGGGACCTTTGCTAATTTGCAAAGGGAATAATGAAGGCGTAGTGGGCACTTAGCAACTATGCTTGCGGTAGGCATTCATTGATACTTTCAAATGGCCAATGTTACGCGCACAGTCACTCGTTGCCATACGGCACGGTTGAGGAATGCTCCGAGAACCAAAGCAGGCTAGCAGTTCAGAAGGCGATGCGCACGAGGCCCGATTAGGCTATCACGATCTACTCTTGAAGGCGGAGCTCAAGCGTCCTCCAATTCTTCATGACCAGCCAGACATATTCGTCAAACCCTGTTACCCTCCCATACTAATTTTGGTCTACCCCAAGCTGAGGAAGTGATCACGAGAGCACCCAGACGGCTAGATAGATAGATAAATAGACAGACAGATAGAAATGCTCAAAGTGCCTGCAGTTCACTAATAAATGTCTCAAGTAATTTAGCACAGGTTTTTTCGGGACAGGACAACACAAAGGGGACACACACAAGCGCTTGTGTGTGTCCCCTTGGTGTTGTCCCGTCTTGAAAAAACCTGCACTAAATCACTTCAGATATGTCGTACCAACAAGGCCAGAAGTCAGCCCTCAATGAGAAAAGCTTCACATTTAAAATCACCATCGCAGCAGGAATCGAACCTAAGCATTCTGCGTGGCACTCAGGTATTCTACCACAGAGACACGCCAGGTGTTGAAACTTCTTTGAAAAAAGACCCTGTGCAGATGTAATGTCAGTGCATCGTCAATTGTAGTTGCGGTGCTGGCTGTCTAATTTTATTACAAAGCAATAAACATTACATATGTACTATGAAACAGGTGTCATGCTGGGTTAATGACAATTGTGGTTCCAGTGTTGGCTCCACTTTTATAGCAGTTTGATAAACATTACATTAGTATTCCTGTGATTCAGCAAGCTATATTCAAGGGTTGCTGGATTCCGGAGAAATACGCTAAAGAAAGTTCGATATGAAATCCACATCATTGCACCGTAAGGTGCACTTCGTTCGATAATACTGACGTCATTGCTCTAATGTGAGTGGTGACGTTACATCAGACCATAAGTTACCCTTTAAACACCAGTGTAGTCGATGTTCCTGGTAAGCCTATCATGTGCACACAACTGCAACACCTACGAAAACATGTTGGTCTACCTCGTAACGCTTGGCTAAATGCTGAAAAATTCGGCATAGGCAATTATTCGCTGACTGCTTTGCATGAAACCGATTCCTTCAAAGCGTGGGATATGCCGAATTTCTTAAATTTTAGCTCATTAAACCCACTCGTGCTTAATATGTACTCAAGCCTTGCATTTTATTTCATTCCCTGTTTTTTGCATCACCGCGTAATATGTTGTCCATTGTGGAGAGGGGCACGCATCATCGGAAGGCACATAAACGTTAGACTAAGCCAGTAACTAGAAGTGGACTGATGTTTATTTAAAGAGAGAGTTAGTCTAAGGAGGATTTGAGAGAATGGCCTTTGGAAGTGCTCTGTGACATTTTGAGAAACTAAAACTGCTTCAGAGTTAGCGTCAACTCCGAGATTGATGACAGTTGAAGTGCGCAACACCACGCTATTCCGTTCATCTTTTTTCATTGGCTCAGATGCCTCAAGGACCAGCTACTTTTTTCAGCAGCGTATTATTGAAACTCAGGAATATTGTACAAAACGTGGCCCAAGTTTTGGCTAGTTCAGATGGTGCTGTAATTTACGTCCAGCGCTCAGCGATTGGAATGCAATACTGGGAATGGATAGCTTTGCTTTTTGTGCCACTATTGAGCTGTAAGCAAAGGGGACCGCTTGCTGTCAAAGTTCGAGTGATTTTTAAATGCGAAGAATTTCTTAGCAAACCAAAAGCACTTCGACCATTTCTATCTATATATCTAGTCTCGTACGTCTGGGTGCTCTTGTGGTTGTCTCCTTCACTTAGTATATACAGGAAAGCTTAGTGAGTTCGGAGAATCGCATAATTCTGAGGGGTTCTTTGATCCTAGCAAGCACATGTATGTTTAGTGACATCTAATTCTCTTTCATTCAGTCACATTTAGCCACAACCCCGTTTATTCGGACGATCTGCAGTGCACGTCATGCGCAAATCACTGCGAATTTGCGACGCAAAGAAGTGAAAACGGCATTCGATAACACTCAAAACGGCTGCTTGGCTTCAGAGGTGTGGTCGCCATCCATGACTGTGCATTAGCGAGCCATATTTATTTAGCAGCAGATACGGTGCTTGGCAGTTTCGTTTCGACTCATAGCGCAGGCTGCACGCGCACATCCAGACCAGCATGGGCACTATGATTGTGTCATTGTGTCTTCAGCAACCAACGTTTCGTCCTCTGCAGATGCAGCACACAGTAGTGTCGTTTTGACTTCAGGCAATGTGTGCACAATCTCACAAAATTCAGGCATGGTGGAAGCTTTTCATGGTGATGAGCATCAGCTGTTGTCCACATGCTGGCATAAAACTCGTTTGCAACACTCAAATGAACGAACAATCAGTTACCAGCCCTTTCACCGGCGGAAAAATAATAGTAATGTGCATAGGGTGGTGTTGGTGGCAGCGGTACGTATAATAAGGGATGGTTTCACGGCACGTTTCAACTTTAGACATGGTGTTCTTGAGCCCATGGGGCTCTTGTGCTTCGCAATCAAGAGTAGAACGCGATAGCGTACACGGGCCCTGTCAGCCTCAATAAATCAGTGGCTACAGTGCTTGGCTGCTGACCTGGAGGTCGCGGGTTCGATCCCGGCCGCGGCGGTCGCATTTCGATGGAGGTGAAATGGTAGAGGCCCGTGTACTGTGCATTGTCAGTGTACGTTAAAGAACACCAGATGGTCAAAATTTCCGGAGCCCTCCTCTACGGCATCCCTCATAATCATATCGTGGTTTTGGGACGTAAAACCCCGCATATTATTGTTATTAAGTGGGCCCCGTGCATATCGTTTTCTCAGTTGCTAGTGTAGCTTCGGTTCTCGGTGCGTGCCTGAACCATGCAGTAAAGAAACGCTTCTGCCACGCAATATATGATGCGTTAAGGAGACTCCTTCCACTACATGACATTCATATAGTGTTTTTTTCCAAAGCAGTTTCAATCAATACCGGAGCTCTGTGGTAGGACATTTGCTTGCCACGTTGACGGCCTGAGTTCGATTCTCACTTGAACCTAATGTTTTTATTATTTTACTTCCTTCCACTGCATGACATTCATGTAGTGTCTTCTTTTTTCGAAGCAGTTTCAAGAAGTAGCATAGCATTGAGGTAGAACATCTGCTTGCCATGTACACGACCTGGGTTCAATTCTCCTGGAACCGAACTTTTTTATTATTTTATGTGGGTCGTTCTCTATTTCTAGGTCACGGACTAGATGATGACTTTCGCTCACAACCAACAATCCTGACACCGGAATTTCTGCAAAACGAGCTCTTTAACGCTGTCACGTTAAAATTGGCATAGGAGGAGATGACTGTATCACCAACATTATTGACAGCTCATAACATGAATAACCTGACTTGCCTGTAATGTACATCATGAAACCTTTTCCACCAGTCACTTATGGCACATACCCGCATGACACGTCTCATTGTATAAGGCCATGTGCCACAGGTGTTTCATAGTCTGTATCAACCCGGAGACAGGGAGAATAGACATTAGAAATCTTAACATGGTAGTGTAGTACAGGGAGACGAGACGGTGGCTGACGAGGCCATGTCGTGGTCGCAGGTTTATTAGGACACGGGCGTAGCAAAGCGGTAGCTACGGCTGCCGGGTCCAGCCAGGTCAAGAGCAGGCCGTTCTGACAACCTTTTGGCTCACGCATCACAAGCCACGCGGCTCTCTTCTTCTTTTGCATGGCAGCTGACCAAGACTGGCGCGGCGCTACATCGGCTCCCCCCTAGCGCTTTGCGCGATTTGAAGCATATATATAAATAAAGGGAACCATGTGTGGATGCGAAGCAGCGGGGAGATAATTAGCTTGAGCGGGAGGAACGTCGCCGCTCTCATTTCACGGCAGCGGTCCGGGCGCTCATCGCGGCGCTGCACAGGAGAGAGAATGAGGCGCGCGCTCTCCGTCATTTTCATACCGCGGAACTACGGTGGCGCCCCCCAGCGGAGTATGCAGCTGTCACACCACCTGTCGTGCGCGCCGCTCCGTACAGGATTCCTAGAGGAAAGGACGGGGGGGGGACCGTAGGAGAGGAGAGAGAGGGGGGAGGGGACATGCATGCGCTGTGGGGGGTGTGGGAGCCGCTCCGTAGAGTAGAGGATTCCTAGAGGAGAGAGGGGGGAGAGGACGCGCATGCGCTGTGGGGATGTGGGACGCGGGCGCTGCTCCGTAGAGTAGATGATTCCTAGAGTAGAGAAAGGGGTTGAGTGTAGGAGAGGATAGGGGAGGCGACGTGCATGCGCTGTGGGGGGGTGTGGGACGCTCCGTAGAGTAGAGGATTCCTAGAGTAGAGAAAGGGGGTGAGCGTAGGAGAGAGAGGGGGGGAGGGGACGCGCATGCGCTGTGGTGGTGTGGGACGTGGGAAGGAGGGACGGACTAAGCCCCCTCCAAACACATGCAAGCAAGATCAAGGAATGGGGTCAACCTGGGCGACAGACGCCACCTGCCTAGCCATTGCTACGCAGCCTCTTTGTGCTCTCGGCCATGACTCTGATGACTGTAGTAATGGTTGACGGCCTTCATATTACTACAGTGTTCTGGTTCGCATAATGGGTGCTTCCCTACTTCATGAAAGTGGCCGGACGGGGGACGCGGGAGGGACGGACAAAGCCCCGAGCATAAGATGCTTCGCATCCAGAAGTGCGAGGGACATCTACTATGTACACGAGCAACAATCCGTAGGTTGTCCGTTGGAAAGTCCGAGTCGTTTTATCTTGAAAAACGCTGGGTATCTGACAGTTCCGGCGGGCGACACTGGGAGCCACGATGTGGGCGAGGTGCGCGTCGAACAGATGTTGTGGGCAGCAGTGATGCAGCCCGTCGAGGCCTTTGTGGCAATGGGCATCGGTGACACCAGTGGTCACCACTCAGAAAACAGCTCAGTGAGGATAGTGCGGAGCGCGGTGATGACTCGTGTGGACAGGCATCGGACGTGGTGCGTGATCGGCGTAGGTGTGAGCTTTGGTGAGAACTCGACGCTGCCTGCGCGTGATGCGGGCAGCAGCACGCAGGTCGATGGTCACTGGAATGCCCTGCCGGAAGAAAGGCTGTGCAACGCACACTGCGATTTCCGAAGGGCTGCAGAGGAGGCAGCGGGCAGGTGTGTAAAACAGAGATGGGCTGGTGGCACGAGCGCACAGTGTACATGGATGGCACCAACGCTGGCACATCTCTGTCGCATGCCGAAGGAAAAGACTGTGGATTTGAGCGGCACTGATGAGAAATACAGCGTCTTTGAATGTCGTGTGGGGAGTGCTGATGGGCTTCATGTTCCTCGGCGCTGTCCCCTGAGATGTTCGGCAGCAAGTCAAGATTTGTTGGAGGCTCGGGCTGTGCCAGATCATGAAACGGCGCGTATGTGGCTACGGAACTGCCTTGGGCAACCGGCACAGGAGATCTTGTGAGAGGGGCGGCATCCTGGCCATATGCTTGCGTGGCCGGCGGGTCATAAGCAGGTAGGCATAACTGGAGCGTCGTCCGCAGTCGTTGCCATGCTGGTGGTAGCTTCGCCCCTGGCGTGGGAGATGGCAGTTGGCTCAGTTAGGGTGCCGCCCGTGGTGTCGGCGAACAAATGACAGGTGGCGCCAGTTTGGGTGTCGCACACAAGGTCAGTAGGTGATGAAGTCGTCATGCTCACCGATGTGTCCGCAGGCGTCGTCCACTCAGCCAAAGGCTGGTCTTCAGGCAGTGTATGCTACGATACATCAGTGGAGTCGGTTGTCATCGGAAGGTCGCCTACCTCATTGTTGTGGCAGAGCGCTAGACGGGATGCGGTCAAAATGAAGTGCGAGGAAGGCTTGATTGGGTAGGTGAAGAAGAAGCGCCTTCCGTACGGTCGCTGGTTCTTGCGTCCGAGGTCACCAAATGTAGTGCAGGAAGACCAGATGGTGGCTGACGAGGCCGTGCCGTGGTTGAAAGTCTATTGGGATGCGAACGTAACGAAGCGGTAGCGGTTGCTGCGTCTAGCCAGGTCAAGAGCAGGCCGTTCTAACAACCTTGTGGCTCGCGCATTACAAGCCACGCGGCTCTCTTCTTTTTAGGGGCGAAGCTCCTTAGGGCATAGGCTAGTCCCGTGTCGTTGTCGTAGCCACCCCTGTGCGATGACGATGACGCTGCCATCACGGCACAGCACATGGAATGTACCCACTATGCGTCATAACGATGACGCTGATGATGATGAAGAATAAGCGTGTCCCGTTACCCTACTGGTGGGTGACTTTAGCGTTGACATCAATGAAAACAGTTGGCTCATACAACACATGGCATCGCGATATGGTCTCACATGCATATCGTTTGACCACATGCAACCAACCACCATCCGAGGAATCTGCATCGATCTCGTCTTTGCAAACTTTCCACTACGACCCATCCAGGAACCGCTCTCCCTCCGTTTCACCGACCATAAAGCCGTTATAATGAAGGCGGAACGGAAGCCACGGCTTATGTAAACGGTAACCACGACCAACGAAGAAACGAAAACAAAACGGAAAATCATGGATCACGAATAAAATATAAATTTCTTGTATATATACACACAGTGTTTGTCACGTCTTTGATGATGTACTGGGCGAATTTCACGGAAGATTCACGGTTTACTGATGAACCTCCGGAGCTTCGCTCACTCATCATCATTCACTCCATGGATATGCTGTGATTTTTTTGTTTGCAGGGCAGCTGGCCAAGACCGGCACGGCGCTACAATAGCATTATAGAATCTGTGTTGCCGAAAATCCAGAGCTAACATTGACAGCGTTGTCGAATGAAAAATCCTTATGGAAGCAAAGAATAAAAAACGTGGCTTGAGCTAGAATAGAACCCAGACATTCTGCATGGCAGTCAAAGGATTCTACTGCAGATCCACACCAATGCTTCAAACTGCTTAGGAAAGAGACCCTATGCAAGTGTCATGTTAGAGCAATGCCAATTTTAGTTGTGTTGGCTATCCGCTTTTATAACAATGTCTTAAACTGGCTCTGCAACGTATAGGTCAGCGTTGATCGAAGTCGCCGACAACCACTACTTCTGCACATCATCACAACGTAGTGTGAACCTCATTGCAGTAAAACTGACACCACTTTAACGTGAGTGCCGACATTATGTTGTACCATGAGTTGCCCTTTACACGTCAGTGTAGTCAATGCGCCTGGCAAGTCCACTGTATATGCCCAACTACTCAATTTACTCTTAAATACATAATATAGCGGAACAAAACAAGGACACAGGAAGATGCACACAGGACAACCACTAGACTTCTACTGAAGATTTTACCCTGGACACGTGACATATAAAATAAAAAAAAAACTGCCAGGTCTGCATGGAACCTGCACGGAACAGCGAACGCGTCGCTCGAAGGGCACATTGAATGGCGTGCGCACTATCTCGACAGGCATCACGATGCGCGTCGTAAACTTGCTCTGCTCCCAACACTTTGTGCGTTTGGAGAACTGATAGCATGAAAACCGCTTCAGTCCCTGTAGCGGCCGTATGTTCTTCAGTCAGCGTTTCGTTGAGTCAAGCGAGATCGGATGCGATAGAGTTACCTTACTTCGTATAACAATATATCGCATTCATATTGCTTTGCCTTTAAGCGAAACAAATTTTTTTAACCCTGAAAAGCAACAGGCGGACGTGTAGCATAGCGTAGCCGCTTCACAGTGAAGCTTCCGACGCAACGGCCGCCAGCGACTGGCACGCTAATGACAGCTTTGCATATTAACGTGATAGCGTTAAAGAGCTCGTTTCGCAGAAATTCCGGCGGCGGCGTCATTGGTTGGGAGCAAACATTCATCATCTTGTCCGTGACCGAAAAATCGAGAAAGATGCAAATAAAATAAATAATAAAACTTTCCGGGTCCGAATGAGGATCGAACCCGGGTCGTCTGCGTGGCAAGCAGGTGTTCTACCACGCAGCCACGCTTCTGCTTGGAATTGCAGTGAAAATAACTTTCATGCTTTGCAAACACGCGCGTCCTGTATACAGGCGTCACAATACAACATGTAATTTCGCAGTAATATTGCGTGGTACAAGCGTGCATAGCCATCGGGCGTCAGAAGATGTGAATATCATAATGACATTGTGGTTCAAAGCCCTGTACCCATTACAAAAGGCACACACGTTACTGCGCGTATTCCCTTAAGACCACGTAGTGGGTGCATAGCAACTTCGAAAACATTTCCCGCATTTACCGCGCATAATTGCTCATAGTTTAAAGCATGCTATGCATTACATAGTGTGCACTAAGGGATTGAAGTACGAACTAGGGACAGGATATCGCTATCGCGTTCAACTCTTAAAGGCGAAGCTTAAGGGTCCCCCCAATTTTTAAATCAGAATCGTGGCTGCTCCGACCAGGAGGCATACTTTTATTAATGAGATAACATTTTTTAAAAAAACCACCAGGCCTGCATGGAACGCGCTGCATAGTCAGCGAAAGCTGGAAGACCGACCTTTCTAGAACCTTTTTTAAACACGCTTGGGGCAACTACTACAAGCACACTTGCATGCTACCCACTATGCCATAAATCATCATAATTTTTGTGTAGTGGGGAAGCGTCTACTATGTCATTATTCGTCATTCGTCGAAAAAGGGTGGTACCCGCTACACACTTGTAACGCAATTTGTGCACTTTGTTGATGCTATGGCTGACGACGATGAAGAATTAAGCCTGAGGCTTTTGTAATGGGTTAGAGCATTGAACAACCCACTCATTACTCAATTCGCATTGTGTGACGCCTGGTTGTTACTTTGCTGTTCTAAAACGCTTTATTACACATGCTAACGCGATTCCTTACCCGGCATGAAGCCTGCGTAGGGTCAGTTTGCAACGCAGTTTCAGCTGTGGTGTAGCTCAGTGCTAGAATACTGGGCTGCCACACAGAGGGCCCAGGTTCAATTCCCATTCTGTCCCAGGTATTTTTTATTTATCTATTTTTTTTTCTTATTTCGCTCGATAGTGGTTACGGACACCAGCGGCAGCGGCAGTGGACAACTAGGGCGCAAAAACGGCCCTTGTTGGGATCTCATAGCATCTTTCGCTGTAAAAACAACAAAAAGTCTAAACTGATAGTAGCGTCACCATTGTGCTGCCGCTGCAAGCTACACGTGCCAAGCTACGCGTCGCGCATGCGCCCTTCCAACAAGCTAATTTCTTTTTTTGTGAGGACGATTGAGGGCACACCTACGCAGTTATCTGCCTCCCTGTTATCTGCCTCCCTTAGCGCCTAGCGACAGAAGTAGCCTCAACGTCGGTGAGGAACCACTTCGTGTCCCTGCAAAAGAAAAAGGAGCGGGCCAAAAGAATCAAAGACGCGATCGCGAAAAGGCGCGGTCAACTCGAAACTTCCGGAAAGGATGATGCAGAAGCATAAGACCGGGGGGGGATACCAGCGTAATTTACCAATGGAACTGCCACGGGATTCGCCATAAAGAAGTGGAACTACTGTTACACATTGACAGGCAAGAAAACAAGCCCGATATAATTGCTCTACAGGAAACAAATGTGAAACCAAGACTCCCGGGGTACGTCGCTTACACTGACCCCACGGATAACGGAACAGCGGTGCTCGTACGCAGCAACGTGGCGGCTACTCAGCATGTCACGGCGCAGGGCGGGTGTGAGCACACGCTGGTCGAAATTCATGCAAGAGAAATTGGCAGCTCGTGCAATCTAGTTGTAATGAGTGTGTACTGCCAGCCATCACGATGGCAGTACGAATTTGACTGCATCGTGAGCCAGGCGAAAGGGTTGGTGGGAACCAGGCCGCTCCTGATCCTCGGGGACTTTAACGCCCCTCACACAATGCGGGGCTATAAGTTCCAGTCCAAGAGCGGAAAAGTGTCGGTCAAAGCAATGGAGGATCACGAGATGGCCCTCCTGAATGAGCCGGACGTAACCACCAGAAGAGGCAACAGTGCTTCGAGAAACACTACACCAGACCTGACGTGGTCGTCGGGCACGCGAGACGTCACCTGGAGAAACGGAAACGTGGACTTGGGGGGTCTGACCACAGCGTGATTGGCATCACGATCCAAGGCTCCAGATATCGGGCTGTACTGGGGATGGCGCGGTTCACGGATTGGGACAAGATGAGAAAGTTTACCCAAGAACAAGAAGAGGCGTCTGAGGAGGAAATCGGAACAAGCTGAAAGAAAACAGACCTACACCGAATGGGCAAGGGACCAGAAGAAGGCTCTCCACAAACTCACCCGAGAAATCGCAACGACGTCGCGTGGATGCTAGACTGACCAACATGTGGGTGGCCCGGCACTCGTTAACACGGCGGTGGAAGCGTCATAGACACAACAGAAAGCTGGCCAAGTGCATAGCAGTCTTGAACGAACAGATCGCCGAGCACGTGGCCAAGCTATGCAGGGCAAATTGGCTGAAGACCTGCTTGCAGGGCTAGCTCTCGGTGCGGAAGACGTGGTGCCTCTTGAGGCATCTGATCGACCCGCTGAGTAGCAACACTGTGGCCAATCGCAACCTTACCAAAGTATTGAACACGTACAAGGGAGACGGCCGCAGGCTTCTGGAAGACCTGAAGGCGAAGTACCTAAAGACAGAGAAGGGCCAGTACCCGGTGCCCGAGAGGTACGAAGGACCCGACAACGAAGAGCTGGAGCGGCCGTTTACCATGACGGAACTGTGGACAGCGATAGACGAAAGTAACAAGAGAAGTGAACCCGGCAGGGACGCCATAACTTACAAACTACTCCGTAACATGAGCGGTGCAGCAGCCCGTGGCCTCCTAGATTACATGAACGAAACCTCGGAGAGCTTGCGGTTGCCGAAGGAATGGAAGGAAGCCGAGGTCTGCTTCATTCCAAAGCCCGGCAAGGCCCTCACGATAGACAACATGCGGCCCATCTCCCTCATGTCCTGCGTGGGAAAGGTGATGGAACGCATGCTCCTTCGCCGGCTACAGAAGCACCTCAAAGAAACGGATCAGATGCGGGAGACGATGTACGGCTTCACGCAACATCTCCGCACTCAAGACGTGCTGATCCAACTCCACAAGCTGGTCGTCAAGCAGGCAATGAGACACGCACCGCATGGGATACTCGCCCTCGACCTAAAAGGAGCGTTTGACAACTTGTCCCATGCGAGCGTGTTGCAGAGTCTGAACAAGACCACCTGTGGCCGCAAGACCTTCGGCTACATTAACGACTTTCTGTCAAACCGAACAGCGACTATCAGGATAGGGGAAGAGAAGTCGGACCCTGTCAAGCTTGGCTATAGGGGCACCCCTCAGGGATCGGTCTTGTCGCCCCTTCTCTTCAATCTGGCCCTCCTGCCCCTGCCCAATCTACTCAAGCAAATCGAAGGCATGGACCATGCGTTCTACACCGATGACATCACGTTGTGGACGGCCCGAGCAGGGTCCAATGCCTGGGCGGAGGAAGCCTTGCAGTGGGCGGCGACGACCGTGCACAAGTACGCCAAGTCGTGTGGACTGAGCTGCGCTCCCAAAAATTCAGAGCTTCTCATGATTCAACCGGGAAAACCCAAAAAGGAGCCGCCGCCTGACGTGACTATCATCATCGACGGAACGGCCATCAAGCCAACACAGCAGGTTAGTATTCTCGGCCTACTGCTTCAGAGCGACAGGAAGGCACAAGCCGCCATCACAAAGATCCAGGCTACAACCAAACAGATACTTAGTATGATTTGGAGGGTATCTAACAGAAACTGAGGCCTGAAAGAGGATGATGCCATGTGCTTGGTACGCGCGCTCGTCGTGTCACGGGTTACCTACTCCGCCCCGTAGCTCCAGCTGATGAAGGCGAATAGGCACACCCTAAACACTATGCTTCGCAAGGCAACGAAGCAAGCACTTGGTGTGCCAATAAACTCGTCCACGCAAAGACTGCTAGACATGGGCGCCCACAACACGGTGGAGGAGCTCATCGAAGCCCACCTCTCAAATCATAGAATCCGGCTCAGTCAAATGGAGCACGGACGAGCCGTCCTACGCAAGATAAGATGGCAGATCGAGGCCAGTACCCATCAAGGTGGTCCTTCCGGAAGACTGGAAGACGACCATTCAAACCAAACCCCTTCCCCGAAACATTACGCCGAGCAAGGATGACGAGAGGCGCACCGCGCGGGCCAAAGCCATGGCCCGGAAGCTGGAAGAGAACCCCAGGGTCCTGTATGCGGACGCCTCGCTCCGAAAACACCGTGACCGTGTGGCGGTGGTGGTTACATCCAAAGACAGGCTGATCATCAGCGCGTCCCTGAGGACAACAGACCCCAAAGTTGCCGAAGAAGCGGCCGTGGCCCTCGCACTCGCACAGCTGAGCGTGGACACCGTGGTCACCGACTCAGAGACAGCCTACGGAAGCATCCGCAGGGGTGTAATCTCATCGGTGGCCCGAACTATTCTATCCAAGTGCAAGCCTCCAGGAAGAGCCGTAGAGCTCGTGTGACTCCCTGCTCACTCGCGGATAGTAGGCAACACCTTTGCCGACTACCATGCCCGAGAAATGTCAATCCGGGCCAAGCATGAGCCGGAAGAGCTACCGCACCCGGTTACCAGCTTATGTACCGAGAGGAAAGGTGCAGACTGCCAGAACCGCACCCCGAATTGACCAATTTCTTTTTGTGAACCCTTTCACAAAACCCTTTCACAAAAAGAACTCTGTTTCCTCGAGAGCTGAGTTGAGGTGTGGGGGTGAAGAACCTGAGAGTGGGGGGCGTTTTGCTTTACTGGTGCTGTGACGTCACATATGTTTCCTTTTTTTTCTTTACCTTTTTCTTTCTCTCTTTTTCTTTTTTCACTTCTCTCTCTTTTTTCAAGTCTCGTGACAATAAACTCAGTTGTTAGTCAGCGCTGTGTCTGTGTGCTTCGTGTAACTTTTTGTCCCGTCTAAGCGCTGTTTCTCGCTCGCTGGAGTTGATTTTATTGGCAGTACTGCCTTATGCGGGGAAATTATAACTCTCCAGTTTTCTTAATTATGATTTAATCGAGATTGTTGGCCTGATGCGGCGCTACCAAAACAGGAATACAGGTATCATCATACACTGCATGCATTTCCTCAAGACACAGCACATGGCAGATCGCAGCCCTGTTTGACTAAAGGCCTGACCACACGTACCCGTTGCAGCGCGTCAGCGCGTGACTTTTTGACGCGGCGTCGAGCCCTCTCCCTATGGAGAGAAAAAATCACGCGGCTGTGCGAAGCTGCGCGCCCTCTCTCGCCATAGGGAGAGGGCGCGACGCCGCGTAAAAAAGCCACGCGCTGGCACGCTGCAACGGGTACGTGTGGTCAGGCCTTAAGCTTTTTGGCACAGCATGCTATTTCACGAGACACCGGAGTATTAAAGGTGTACTGACACAATTTTGAGACATCGCAAAAGGAACACTTTTCGTTTCTTTGGTATGCAGTGTTAACACTCTCCACAGACCGGAGTCAGCCAACACGTATAAAATATTGTCTTTGATATTAAAGTTTTCGTCGCTGAGCATCAGAAAGCCAGTCCCATCGCAATGGACATTATCCCGACAAGTCAACACTTTTCCACTGAATTTGTGAACTCTGCGTCCTGCATGCAGCCTAAGTCACAGAAATCACTGTTGGGGGGCCGCTGGAGACAACGCACTCATAGTTCTTTGCGTGTACCACGAGCCAACAGCAGACTTGCCGCTAGTACGTCGCGAATTGCTGTCTCCCCTTGACGTCACACTGCCATTAAACGTCACGGAGAAGCCACGTAGCCCCTCAATATCGAAACCAAAAGTGTCTTTTCAAGGTATACGCGGTATTGAAAATATATACGATGCGTTGCCAGGCACCACAGTACTCTTCTTAGGGTGCTCGAAACCCGTGTTCTTATTTACAGTAACAATCCCAAAATATTTAACATTCGTGTCAGTACTCCTTTAAGCTACAAGCTCTTGAATTAGTGAATGTTCATCCTGGTCTCTCAACGTTACCAGCCAATTCTCATTCGTTCAATTATAGATTACAAGACTGGTGTAATACCAAAGGCGCATGCATTTTGCCTACTTTCTTGGGTAACTAGGCGTGAAAAATAAAACAGTGTAGTCATGCCTGAGGTTCTCGATACAGTGTGTAAATTTATGGTCTGTGTTGCAACTTGGTTATTTCCTTCGAGCTCGCATATCTCTAAAACTCACCATCAAAGCATATCTCTTTGTATTCGGGAAACAGTTCGCTTCACTAGGCTGTGTGCTTACACACACACACACACGCACACACACACACATGTGTGTGTGTGTGTGTGTGTGTGTGTGTGCGCGCGCGTGCATGTGTGTGTGTGTGTTTGTAATGGAGGGATGCCCTATGAGGGCCCCCCCCTCCAATGAAGAGAGACTTTAAGCCCTGGTCACAGGCCAAGTATCAGCCATTGGCTGATTTGAGCATGGCGCGCTTGGCCGTTACTGGGGCCGCCGCAGGAGGCTGCGACTTGTCCATGCGTTGCCGTGCGATCGCACTGAAAAGTCGCGCATTCGAAGAAAAAAAGAAGAGAAAAAGTGCTCAAGGTCACGAAGAGCACGTGACGTATTTTCTTCCCCCGTGCCATCCCTCACTGCTTAGCTTCCAGCGCTTTCGTCGGGACGGGAGAAGAGAGAATGCAATTGCAGCATGCGACAAATCTTTGTAACTCCGCTCGTACTGGACGGATTCTAAAAATTTTTGCGGCGGTGAACTCACGAGGCAATAAGCTCCTTCAGTGAGTCCATTCCATGGCTACTTGGAAAAGTGTTGCAGGGCCCCTTTGAGCAACAAGGCATGTAGAAATCAACCAAGGATCGCAACACTTTGTGGGTACTATGACGAAACACATACCGAACAGATATTGGCCGAGTGCAGTCATCATGCATAAACATAACTAGCCATGCATTCCAAGTATTGCATTTTAGCTGCAAACATTGCTTATAAATGCTTATATGTCTTAAAAGGACTTCAGGCCGAACTGCAAATTTTGGTTATGCACTTCAAGTTGCAAGGGGTCGTGTAGGGAGCATTTTACCAAAACAAATGATCAGGTTTGTTCAGTATTATCGGAGTCACGAGAAATTGAACTGTCTTTTTACCACCAGGAAGCTCAGCTTCTGTGAGTCTCTTTGGTTATTCATCCCTAACGGTTTGCGAATGCCCCAGGTGGCGCCGTCAGTGAATGGGCATTCTGTATGCAGTCTCTCCATTAGATCAGGTTTGTTGGCGATGGATAATCAAAGATGCCCGCTACTAACAGACACGTAATCATTGCCTTGGAAATCAACGTGCCTTGCCTACATCTTATGTTTACTAAAGCCATAGAACTGCACCATGTACAAATGATGAGGTCCACCTCTTTCTTTTTTTCTTTTTCTGCCTATGAGAAACCAGTGCTGGATAGGTAGCACGCTTAAAAAGGGCACTACGTGGCATAACTCAGCTGCTCGACCAGATGACTGGCTACAATGGGCCACGGCGAGTACACTCATGTGCGCCATACCCGTGCTAGTCTAGCTCAAACAGGTAGAGTAGCCATGGCACGAGTCACTCTGTGCTCTTCTTTTAGAAAAATAACTTATTGAAAGGCTACTTTCATGGAAAAGCACCCCAAAAGATTTACAGAGAAGATTTACAAGGTGAATAATGAATATGTACATGATGTCGAAGAGACGGTGCCATGCCGTGACAGCGATTCTCCTGTTATCATTTTCTGGGTGCATGTAGGGATTCCTGTCAAGCTGTGCTGACTGACAAGCCTCCAATTGATAAGTCCGTGCTGCGTCGATGCCGTGCTGCCCACTTTTGCTGTAAAAAATTCACAGACGATTATGGTACTGCCTAATGCAAATGCTGAGCGCAGCTGTCTGAAGTGTGTGCAGCTAGCTGAAGATCCATGTTTGAATCTAGGATGGATGCCACCCGTGGGTTAAAGTAACTCACCCACTTATGCTGCACGGTGCAGGGTAGCGTGAGGGTGGGGCGAGGAGTACCCACTGGGAGAATCGAAATGTACTCTGCCTTGTCCATGACGCTGTGATGTTTCCAGAACTGTGCCATTGAATCATAGTTAGTCATTTCCAGGGCCTGGTGCATGGCGTGGTACTTGTTTCTCAGTGTGGTTCTTCTGCATGGTGACGCTGACACTGACGCCGCTCAACACAGGAATGGGCGCCTAAGAACGCCTTCGACCAACGCTTGTCTTCCTGTTTGCTTTCCCGATTCCTGTGGCACATACTTCGTTTTCATTGGACACAGTAGTGGGGCTTGCCCAATTCCTGTGGCACGTACTTGTTCGCACGGTTACGCTACTCACGGCAATAGCGACAGCAACAGTGACGCTGCTCAATGCAGGAATGAACGCCTAAGAGCTGCGCTCTAAAACAAAAAGGCAAGAGATAGCTCCACATTTCTTCCCCAAGGATTTGGCAGTTCACAGTAAAATATGCACATGGCGGTTGATGAAGCGACTCACCCTGGTAGTTTAGCATGTACCCTGTCAGACTGCTAATCTTGAGAGTGCGGGTTCAATACCCGGCTGCATTCAGATATGGGCAAAATGCAAAAAAACATTCGTGCATGTTTCACCACCCCAGGTGGTCAAAACTGATATCCCAAGTCCCCCCACCATGGCATGCCTCATAACAATCTTGGTTCATTATATAATTGTTAAGACGTTTATTGGCGGGCACTCGGCGATGATGCACGACGGCAACAGTCAAGGCGGGGACCAACTCTCAGCACGAGCTGCTCTTTCTCTTCGAAGAGGGCGACCCACTAGAAGGCGCTGGAGAGGACGACCCACTAGTTCCAAAGCTTCGCTACAATTACCCCGAGTACGAAAAGGGAGCCGCCTAGCGACCTAACAGCTGGCTACTATGAGCGGGTCATGGTAGACCTTGAGGCGCTCCACGTTGACAATGTCGCGCCCTCGACGGCGCATGTCCGAAGATGGTTCGGTGGGTTCGATCAGGTAGTTTACAGGGGAAGTGCGTTCAACTACACGGTAGGGGCCTTCGTATTTGGGCAGTAGTTTTGAAGAGAGGCAGTGGTAGGGATCGAGAGCCATACGAGCGCTCCCGGGAGGAACGTGGGCGCAGAAGTGCTGGTGTCAGCGCGAATACTCTTCTGCCGCTTTTGATCATGTGTAGTAAAGGTCTTTGTAAGCTCTCGACACTCTTCAGCAAGCCTGGCTGTGTCAGAAATAGGCGCACACTCAGATGGATCCGGCTTGTATGGAAGTATCGTGTCGATGGTGTGCGACGGGTGCCTTCCATATAATAAGAAAGGTGAAAAACCAGTAGTGCTCTGAGGGGCGGTATTATAGGCGTAGGTGACGAACGGCAGAATGGCATCCCAATTTGTGTGATCGGCGGCGACGTACATGGAGAGCATGTCGCCGAGCGTACGGTTGAAGCGTTCGGTGAGGCCATTCGTCTGCGGGTGGTAAGCAGCAGTTTTGCGGTGAACAACGTTGCACTCTTTGAGAATGGCTTCGACGACTTCGGACAGGAAAACACGGCCTCGATCACTGAGCAGTTCCTGGGGTGGATCGTGACGCAGCATGAATCGTTGGAGCAGGAAGGAGGCCACGTCTAGCGCCGTAGCCGCGGGGAGGGCGGCGGTCTCGGCGTATCGTGTGAGGTGGTCTACAGCGACGATGGCCCAGCGGTTACCAGCCGACGTTAGCGGAAGTGGCCCATACAAATCGATACCAACGCGCCCAAATGGCCGGTCAGAGCAAGGTAGAGGTTGCAGACCTGCCGGCGACAGGTGCGTTGAAGTTTTGCGGCGCTGACAATCTATGCAGGATTCTGCACGTAGCGGTACATTCCTCGCCAAAAGTACCGTTGGCGAATGCGGTGGTAAGTCTTCGATATCCCGGAGTGCGCACATTGCGGATCAGAGTGGAACGACTCGCATATGTCACAGCGCAGACTGCGGGGTATGACTAGTAGCCACTGGCGGCCGTCACTGTTGTAATTGCGTCGGTGGAGGAGGTCGCCACGAACGGCGAAATGGTAGGCTTGACGATGCAACACGCGAGTGGATGGTGTTGCCGATGGATCAGTCAGCAAGTCTATCAGTGAGGCAATCCATTGATCCTTGCGCTGTTCGGTAGTGATGGTATGCAGGTCAATGGAAGAAACGGCAAGGTGAGACGCTGAGCTGTGGGCATTGTCATCAGGCAAGGGAGAGCGCGACAGGGCGTCGGCGTCAGCATGCTGGCATCCGTTGCGGTACAGCACGCGGATGTCGTAGTCTTGCAGGCGAAGTGCCCAACGGGCGAGACGGCCTGAGGGATCCTTCAATGACGACAACCAGCACAGTGCATGATGGTCGGTGATGACATCAAATGGGCGACCATACAAATAAGGTCGGAACTTCGTAAGGGCCCAGATAATTGCCAGGCATTCTTTCTCCGTGACGGTGTAATTGGTCTCGGTTTTTGTAAGCGTATGGCTTGCATACGCCACGACATATTTTGGGAACCCTGGTTTGCGCTGCGCAAGGACAGCGCCGAGGCCAACACCAGTGGCATCCGTATGTACCTCTGTAGGGGCCGTAGGGTCGTAGTGGCGTAGTATGGGAGGCGACGTCAACAAACGACAGAGCGTTGCGAAAGCGTCGTCGCACTTTGACGACCACGAATGGAGAGGCCCGTTACTTCTGAGGAGCTTCGTCAGCGGCGATATGATAGTCGCGAAGTTTCGAATGAAGCGCCGAAAGTAGGAACACAGGCCTATGAAACTGCGCAGTTCCTTGACGGACGTCGGCTTGGGGAACTCGGTCACGGCCCGAAGCTTGGCTGGATCGTGCAGAATTCCGTCCTTGGACACGACGTAGCCGAGTATTGTCAGCTGCCGTGCTGCAAATCGGCACTTCTTTAGGTTCAGTTGCAGACCGGCGTCACTCAAGCGCGTCAAAACATGCCGCAGGCGTTGAAGATGCGTGGAGAAGTCCGGAGCGAAAACGACGACGTCGTCGTTGAGGTAGCACAGGCACGTGTGCCATTTCAGGTTGCGCAGAACGGTATCCATCATGCGCTCAAAGGTGGCGGGCGCATTGCACAGCCCAAACGGCATGACGTTGAATTCGTACAAACCGTCGGGCGTGACAAAGGCGATCTTCGGTCGAGCGTCTTCAGCCATAGGTACTTGCCAGTACCCTGAGCGCAAATCGAGAGATGAAAAGAATTCTGCTCCTTGCAGGCTGTCAATCGCGTCGTCTATTCGCGGTAGTGGATACACGTCCTTACGAGTGATCTTGTTGAGGCGTCGGTAGTCCACACAGAACCGCACAGAACCGTCCTTCTTCGCAACGAGAACGACAGGAGACGCCCAGGGGCTGTTAAAGGGTCGAATAACATCGCGTCGAAGCATGTCGTCGACTTGCTCATTGATTACACAGCGTTCTTTGGGAGATACGCGATATGGACGTTGTCGCAGTGGTGGTTGGGCGCCTGTGTCAATGCAATGCGTAACGGCGGACGTGCGGCCGAGTGAAGGTTGAACAACATCGAAAGAAGAGCGAAATTCTTCCAACAGGCCCAGAAGCTGGGAACGCTGGACCGGCGTAAGGTTGTCGGGAATGGAGGAACCAAATACATCAGCGGATGATGAAGCAGATGTAGAAACAGCACTGAGTGTACTGGAACTTGGGCAGTGCGTGTCATAGGGTTCATCCATAACTTGTGCGTCTTCGATGGGTTCCACGCTGCCGAGACATTCCCCTCGCACCAACGTAACACTGTACGGGGATGAGTTCGTAACAAAAATAGAGGTGCTGCCGTGAGTGACTTGAGTGACTTGAACGGTCGCGAAAGGAACCAGCAAGCCTTTCCTCATGAAAACACGGTCAGATGGCGAGAGGAGTGCAACGGTGTCGGAAAGACTGGCGCAGTAGACCGACACCGCCGTTAACGAGTTTGCAGGCACTTTGGTGTCGTCTTTGACGAGTACCTTGCTTGCAGCCGATGGACTGTCGGCCGGCGTCAAATCAGCGAATGGTGAGAGCTCTATTTCAGCTGGTGCGCAATGAATGACGGCGTCGTGGCGTGAGAGAAAATCCCATCCTAAGGATGACGTCGTGAGAGCATGCAGGAAGTATGATCAATTCGACGGCGTACATCGTGTCCTGAATCATGAGGCGGGCTGTGCACACCGCTGTAGGGTGGATGCTTTGGGCGCTTACTGTACGGAGGGAGAGCCCGGAAAGTGGCATCGTCACTTTGCGCAGTAATCGGCTAAGTTTTGCGTCCATGACGGATACGGCGGCTCCAGTATCTACAAGGGCAGATGCGTGAACACCGTCCACAAACACGTCTATCACGTTAGATGGGCTTCCCTGAGGGCTTTTGCAGTTCGACAGCGTCGCAGCCCTTGCCTCGTGGACTGCGACGACTAGTTTTCCTGGTCGCGTGCGGGCGGACGTGGCCACATCGGCGACAGTGAGCGACGTTGTGGAGACTGTGAACGGCGTGTAGATGGTGCGGGGCCGGACGTCGGAGACATAGGCGGCGGTTGGTCATAATAAGGGCGGCTCGATTAGCTGGGAATGTTGGATGCGACCTGAGGCTGCTGCACGTGATTGCAATAGCGTGCGACGTGACCGGGGCAACCGCAGGCAAAGCAGATTGTCGGAAGTCCGCCATCGGTTCGCGGGTCCCATTCATGTCGCAGAACGCGATGGGCGAGGCGGCTGCTGATATGACTGCATGGTGGGCGGCAGTCGGGGCACGTGGACGACGTCGGCGTATGTATGCGGCACAGTTGCGTCGAAGGCCTGGGGTCTGGCGACGGCCTCGGTGTAACTAATCGGGCCAGCCACAGGGATCGGTGGGGGTGGCCTGGCTACAACTTGTGCGTAGCTTAGTGGCGCAGGTACTGGAGGCGGCTGGTGGTATTCAGGCATGACCTCCGCGATTTCCTGCTGAATCACTCGGCGGAGGGGAGGCAGAAGTGTAGTTGAGGGCTGTTCGACATGTTGCGGTGGAGCGAAAGCCAGTAAATAGACCTGGCGGGCGATTTCCTCACGCACGAACGACTTGATTTCGGCGAGCAAGGTGGTGTGGTCAGAAACGGCCGACAAGCCCGCGAGGTCAGCGTCGCGGGACGGCGGTCGACGGGTCATCAAGCGCTGCCGGCGCAGCTCCTCGTAGCTTTGGCACAGCGTAATGACCTCTGCCACAGTGCGAGGGTTCTTGGTCAGGAGCATGGTGAAGGCATCGTCGGCGATGCCTTTGAGAACGTGCATGATTCTGTCCGACTCCGACATGCTCGCGTCCACTTTCTTGCACAAGTCGAGGATGTCCTCGATGTAGCTGGTGAAGGACTCGCCGGACTGCTGTGCACGTTCACGCAAACGCTGTTCGGCTTGCAGCTTACGTACGGCAGGACGGCTGAACACGTCGACGACGGCGGTCTTAAAGGCGGACCAAGTCGGGAAATCGGATGCGTGGTTGTTGTACCACATGCCGGCCACACCCGCGAGGTAGAAAACCAGGTTGCTGAGTTTGCCTGCCTCGTCCCATTTATTGGGGATGCTCACGCGTTCGTAAATGGCGAGCCAGTCCTCGACGTCAGTGCCATCCGCGCCGGTGAAGACAGGAGGGTCGCGGATGCGGGCGACACCGGGACATGGCGTCGGCGCAGGAGGAAGCATTTGCTGAGCGGCGCCTTGGGGCATGGTAGATGGCACGGTACGGGATCGAAGCTCCAAGGGCATCGAATGCGGACCGAAGTTTTTTTAAGGGCACAGCACTCTCCACCAAATTGTTAAGACGTTTATTGGCGGGCACTCGGCGACGATGCACGACGGCGACAGTCAAGGCGGGGACCGACTCTCAGCATGAGCTGCTCTTTCTCTTCGAAGAGGGCGACCCACTAGAAGGCGCTGGAGAGGACGACCCACTAGTTCCAAAGCTTCGCTACACAATCTTGGATCATATCTTGCTTTTGGCCTATAAAATCCCCTGCAATTATTGAAGTTCATCAAACGCATTATTTCAAGCAGACATAGGCAAGCAGTAAAACAATGTTAGGCAAATTATATGACGAGTAGAAATCCAAGACTTTTAGCACTTCTTTGGAGAGGCATAAATTCTGATCTCGCTTCAACCGACAGCAAAGGTGGCGCCTTACTGCATCAAGTGGCTCCAGCAAGCTAAGTTCTGAGTTGTCCGCACTCTGTCTGTAGCATGAATGAAGTTTAATGGAGGCATTTCAGCATGTGGTGATGTTTCAATAAAAATTTTTACATATGCCGGAGGGTGGGATAACATTGCCCGTTTTATTCTAGACAAAAATGCCGGCTACAGATTCTGCTGATTGGCCCTGCCTCCCACTGCTGGCCATCATGGCTGTCGACTAAGACAAGCAGACATGCAAAATTCGCTTAAGAAACCGGCTTGACGCCACTAGGGGGACGGCAAGAGCCTGACTGCTTAGATCCAGTGCCGCTTCCGCTCTTGTTCGCAGGTTTTAGAACGAAAGACGTAGCAGGACACGTCCTCCCTCATTCCTACAAAGTTTTGGCGCTTGAATACACAATAGTACCGTCAGCCTTTTTCTGTTTTCCTTTGGCGTTCCACGCCTGCATCGCCTCCACCAGTCACTACTTTTGTCCATGGAAGTGGACAGAGATCTGCTTGCTGTGACCGCCAGGGCAACACTGTATGCACTGTGAAAACTCCAGCATGGGTTCCCTGTTGTCAGTTGCAGATTTATAGATGGCAGCATTTGCTCCTCAAAGGTAGCTGAATATGAGTCTGCACCAATGGGCTGGCATCATGAGCTGTACTGCTGGAGGTTCCGGTTTCATGCTCAAAAATGGGACTTTGGTCATCTGGGTCATCCGGGCATCTGGTCATCTTGGCAAGCTCGCTAATTTGCATAGAAGGCCACGGTGATCACATTTTGCGAATATCACTGCACTGCACAGATGCTCCATTTTAAAAAGCTTCCCCATCTGCCGCTAAAGGGAACCATGTGTGGATGCGAAGGAGCGGGGAGATGGCTGGCTTGAGCGGGAGAAACGTCGCTGCTCCCGCGCGGCAGCGGCCCGGGCGCTCATCGCGGCGCTGCACAGGAGAGAGAACGAGGCGCGCGGGCTCCGTCATTTTCATACCGCGAAACTACCGTGGCGCCCCCCAGCGGAGTATGCAGCTGTCGCACCACCTGTCGTACGCGCCGCTCCGTAGAGTAGAGGATTCCTAGAGGAGAGAACGGGGGACAGTAGGAGAGGGGAGGGGACGCACATGCGCTGTGGGTTTGTGGGACGCGGGAAGAAGGGACGGACAAAGCACCCACAAGCACATGCAAGCAAGATCAAGGAATGAAGTCAACGGGACGCGTGCGCCGCTCCTTAGAGTAGAGGATTCCTAGAGGAGAGAAAGGGGGGGGAGCGTAGGAGAGGAGAGAGAGGGGGGTGTGGGACACGGGACGCGGAAAGCAGGGACAGACAAAGCCCCCGCAAGCACATGCAAGCAAGATCAAGGAATGGAGTCAACGTGGGTGACAGACGCCACCGGTAGAGCGCGTTATTCTTTGCTTGCACCCACCACCTGCCTAGCCATTGCTAAGCAGCCACTCTGGGCTCTCGGCCATGACTCTGGTGATGGTGATGGTGGTTGACAGCCTTATTGTACTACAGTGTTCTGGTTCGCATAGTGGGTGCTTCCCTACTTCATGAAAGTGACCGGACGCGGGACGGACGTGGGAGGGAAGGACGGACACAGCCCCAAGCATAAGATGCTTCTCATCTAAAACAACTCGCATGCCCCTCTTCAGCGCCTGTACATTTCTCTTTGCCCATGGAGTGACGTAATGTTGCTCATGAGCAACGTTATGCAGCACTGACATCATTGATTGGTTCTGTGCAGTGTGAAATGGCACCTTGACCGTGGAGTTGTCGCTCTTGTCCCATATTTGTTTACCTCGCCAGTGCCTTACACCGTGCTGTTCTGACACAAGTGACAAGTGTAGGAAGCCTTGCTCGGTTGTTGGCTGCACGCCAATGGTGTAATCCCTCACATTGTACTGTGTTGCCTATGTGAGCATAGTTGCAATGACAGGCTTCGTCGGCCCCTCTTTGCCACGGAGAAGGGTTGCATGACTGAACGATAAACCAAAACCAGGCAAAATGATTATTTTATCAACTGTGATTTTCTTATTACACCATTTAGGGTATTCAGAGTTCACACGGCAGCATACGAAGTTGACATTGTACAAGTGCGCAGTTAACCCTCCATTACAAATTTTGAACCGTGAGGTTGTTTATTGGCTCTTCTGTATCCGATGATCGTTAGCACCATTGCACATGTCCAAAGTCAGCATTGCATGTTCTGCATTGGATGATGAACCAAAGCCGCTTGCCGGGTTTGTCAATATTGCTAAGTGCACATTGCATATGACATAAGTGGCATGTGACCTTCACTCCCACTATAAATACGGCTCCTTCTGAAGTGAGGGCACTTGGCGTACTGTTTTAAATTTCGACAATCATTTCATACTTTGTAGGCACAGTAGTCAACAACTGATCTATGCACGGAGCTTATTTGCTTGCATTGTCCAAACCTCTGAGGGGCGGTGGTATTTAAGGGATTCCGCATTCCACAGCCGTTTGAACTACATCAACAACATAGCAGTATGGAGTTGTAACTGGTGCAGGAGACTCAATATTTGATGGTCACATTGAGTTCATTAGTTGGTCTAGGTGCAGACAGATCCCTCTTTTCACTGGGGGAGTAGGAGCCTGACTTTAAGGTGGCAATTGATGATGATGATGGCTGCACAAATGCATATGATCAATAACACTGAAACATTTAGTCCGAATAAGACATGCTTCTGAAGTGTTCCATGGCCTTTTCTTGTACTTATAAAAGCGGGCCTCACAGCATTAAGTTGAATTCAGTTGGTGAATACACCCCTTGCAGGGGCTGTGCAGGCTGTGCAGAGGTAAAATTTTTTCATTGGGGGGACTTCACACTGCAATGTGTTTTGTGACATAGTGTGAACATAGTGACCAGATTTATTTGAATTATCTCGATACATTCTGATAAATGATACAAAATGTTATCATAACTTATTTCACTGAAGACGGTTGTTCACATTTTCTCTCTAAAAACATTTTACTGAAGCAGCAAGGCATTTGTGTTAGACTGTGTTGTACTCGATATGCTCAAGTGCAGCTTCTTGTTGCAGGTAGGCTGAGATTTAGCCGATTGCCCTGAATGATGGCACGGCTGCTGAAGCGACGGTCTCAGCCATCAGGGACTGGCGCAGATGGCCAGGCTGGTGAAACCAAGGACGGTAAGCAATGTTTGTTGCCTTTGATAAAATTTATGCATAAAGTTTCTGGGGCTTGTGATATCCCTGCCATAGAGCATTATTCTAGGCATGAAAGGAGGCAGTTTGACAATAAAGACTGCATGCACAGTCATAGGTGCAAGGAGGATGGTCCAGTATGCACTAGATCACTAGCTGCTTTCTGGTAGACTGCTAACTGGAATTTTATTTCTGGAATATGAAGAATTTTATTTTCTAATACAGTCAAATTATTTTGGGATAGCCTGTGGTGTAGCTTCATAGAACAGAAACAACCGATATCATAGAATACAGACCAGCTCAATCACTGACATTATTAAAGGAGTGTACACATTAAAATTTTGTGTGATAATTTAATTGTTTGTGTAGAAGGCTGTTTATTGGGGACTATTATAACGACCAGCATGTGCACATTTGTGTCCCCAGTAATCTATTATTACTTAATTTATATTGCACAATTCATGATAATAAAAATCCCGACAAAAAAATTTTCGCATTTCCACGAAGTGAATCATGACGAGTGGGCGAAGCACTGGGGATCGTTCTTACCGTAAATCACCCAGGACATTGCCCACTCGCGCATGTAAATGAGTGACAACGCGTGTGTCGGCTGTATATACAATGTGTTTTTGCCGTTGAGTCGCCGCTTCCCGCATCCTCAACTCCAGGGTAGCGGCTTGTTGTTGGCGTTGCCGTTTTGCCTTTCGCGGGCGAGAGCGCGTTCACGATCGTTTTCATCCGTGGCAGAAAGAAAATGTGTGGTCTGGAAAGTGCTTATTCTTCATCATTATCGTTATGACGTATAGTGGGTACATTCCATGTGCTGTGCCGTGATGGCAGAAAGAAAACTTCCCCATCTCCCCATCTCCTGCTAAAGGGAATTATGTGTGGATGCGAAGCAGCGGGGAGATGGCTGGCTTGAGCGGGAGAAACGTCGCCGCTCCCGTTTCTTGGCAGCGGCCCGGGAGCTCAGCATGGCGCTGCACAGGAGAGAGAATGAGGCGCGCGCGCTCCATCATTTTCATACCGTGGAACTACCGTGGCGCCCCCAGCAGAGTATGCGGCTGTCGCACCACCTGTCGTGCGTGCCGCTCCGTAGAGTATTCCTAGAGGAGAGAACAGGGGGGGGGGGGGGACCGTAGGGGAGGAGAAAGAGGGGGGAGGGGACGCGCTTGCGCTGTGGGAGTTTGGGACGCGGGCGCCGCTCCGTAGAGTAGAGGACTCCTAGAGGAGAAAAAGGGGTGAGCGTAGGAGATAGAGAGGGAGGGGACGTGCACGCGCTGTGGGGGGTGTGGGACGCGAGAAGGAGGGACAGACAAAGCCCCCCCCGCAAGCACGTGCGAGCAAGATCAAGGAATGGAGTCAACGGAATGCGGGCGCCGCTCCGTAAAGTAGAGAATTCCTAGAGGAGAGAAAGGGGGGAGTGTAGGAGAGGAGACTGAGGGGGTGTGGGACGCAGAAAGGAGGAACGGACATAGCCCCACAAGCACATGCAAGCAACATCAAGGAATGGAGTCCACGTGGGCAACAGACACCACCGGTAGTGCGTGTTATTTTAGATGCGAAGCATCTTTTGCTCGAGGCTTTGTCTGTCCCTCCTGCGTCCCGCGTCCGGTCACTTTCATGAAGTAGGGAAGCACCCAGCATGCGAACCAGAACACTGTAGTACAATAAGGCCGTCAACCACCATCACAGTCACCAGAGTCATGGCCGAGAGCCCAGAGTGGCTGCTTAGCAATGGCTAGGCAGGTGGTGGGTGCAAGCAAAGAATAACGCACTCTACCGGTGGCGTCTGTCACACACGTTGACTCCATTCCTTGATCTTGCTTGCATGCGCTTGCAGGGGCTTTGTCTGTCCCTCCTTCCCTCGTCCTGCGTTCCACACCCCCTCTCTCTCCTGTGCTACGCTCCCCCCCTTTCTCTCATCTAGGAATCTCTGCTCTACGGAGCGGCGCCCGCATACCGTTGACTCCATTCCTTGATCTTGCTTGCATGCGCTTGCAGGGGCTTTGTCTGTCCCTCCTTCCCTCGTCCTGCATTCCACACCACCTCTCTCTCCTCTGCTACGCTCCCCCCCTTTCTCTCCTCTAGGAATCTCTGCTCTACGGAGCGGCGCCCGCATACCGTTGACTCCATTCCTTGATCTTGCTTGCATGTGCTTGTGGGGGGGCTTTGTCCGTCCCTGCTTCCCCACGTCCCACACCCCCCTCTCTCTGCTCTCCTACGCACCCCCCCTTTCTATCCTCTAGCAATCCTCTACTCTGCGGAGGTGCGCCCGCGTCCCGTTCACTCCATTCTTTGATCTTGCTTGCATGTGCTTGCGGGGGTTTGTCCGTCCCTCCTTCCCGCGTCCCACACCACTACAGTGCATGCGCGTCCCCTCCCCCCCTCTCTCTCCTACGCTCAACTCCTTTCTCTCCTCTAGGAATCCTCTACTCTACGGAGCGAACCCCGCGTCCCACACCCCCCACAGCACATGCGTGTCCCCTCCCCCTATCCTCTCCTACGCTCACCCCCTTTCTCTCCTCTAGGAATCATCTACTCTACGGAGCGGCTCCGGCTTCCCACATCCCCGCAGCACATGCGCGTCCTCTCTCTCCTCTAGGAATCCTCTACTCTACGGAGCGGCTTCCGCGTGCCACACCCCACAGCGCATGCATGTCCCCTCCCCCTCTCTCTCCTCTCCTACGGTCCCCCCGTCCTCTCCTCTAGGAATCCTCTACGGAGCGGCGCGCACCACAGGTGGTGTGACCGCTGCATACTCCGCTGGGGGCACCACGGTAGTTCCGCGGTATGAAAATGACGGAACGCGCGCGCCTCATTCTCTCTCCTGTGCAGCGCTGCGATGAGCGCCCGGACCGCTGCCGTGAAATGAGAGTGGCGACGTTCCTCTCGCTCAAGCTAATTATCTCCCCGCTGCTTCGCATCCACACATGGTTCCCTTTAACGGGAGATGGGGAATTTTTTTATGTTGGGATTTGTCCTTCCATCGACATGGCATCCCACATCTGGTGACCCGGAAACCGAACAAATCGTATAGCCATGGCCAACCCGGAAGCACTTGCCACTCTTCGCGATCAAGTGCAACAACTCCAAGAGCAACTACAGACCCAGCAACAGCATCATTCTGGCGATGCCTCGTCAACTCTGGCTGTTCCTGCCGGCTCCGCTGTGGAGGTCAGAACCCCTGAAGACTGCATCCCGCACGGTGCTCCAAACGGCGTCTGGCGTGTCACTGTCAAGCTTCCGCTGTCGTGCTTGCACCTGGATACCTGCTATGCCAACGAGGTCTGGGATATCCTTGCCAAACCACCAACGGCCAACATGTACGAACACCTCAAGACCGAACTCGTAAGCCGCCTGTCGCTCTTGGAAGACCAGAAGGTGCGAGAACTTCAGTCCGCGGAATTCGCTGAGCGCACACCTTCGCAGTTCCTCGGCCACATGCATGCTCTCGCAGACAACATAGAAGTACAGGACACTTTCCTGTGAGCACTTTGGCTGCAACGACTTCCACCTCATGTCCAGGCGATTCTGCGGGCTCACCTTGTGCGACCTCTCTACCACCTTGCCGAGATCGCTGATCACGTCATCGAGGTGCCCATGCCGCAGTTCTCACCGACCGTCCAGTCTGTCGCCACACTGCTGAGCACCACAGAGCTTGCGTGCCGTATCAACTATATCGGTCGACAACTCGGCTCCATTCAACGACGCCTGGATCAACACCTTCCGCCGCGCCCATGCTATCAGTACACCGTCTCGTCGCAAGCAGCCTGGTGAGAACAGCCAGTGTTACTACCATCGACGCTTCAGTGACAAAGGCCGGCAATGTCGATCGCCCTGCTCCGCTCGGCATGAGGGAAACGCTAATGGCAGCTCGTAGGCACAACTACGAGCTGCCAACTTGCAAGCTGTTGCATCTTCATCACCAACCAAATCACAAAGCAGCGGTTCCTTGTCGACAGCGGTACTGATATTTAGCAACTGTACACAAACCCAGCTTCAAGGTCCTCGCCCGCCGACATCTTTCGAGCTCAGCGCGGTGAACCAGTCTGCAATCAAGACGTTCAGCTCCTTGCGCCTGCACATCCAGCTCAAAAACGAAAGTCGCGACTTTCACTGGAATTTGGTCATCGCCGACGTTACCGAGCCAATCATCGGCACCCTACAACCTCCGTCCGGACTGTCGCCACGACCGTCTCATCGTCGCGACAACAGGACATTCTTCGCCAGGCCAGTGAACGACCAGCCCCCCAGCCTAGCACGAGAGTACTGAGCTTTGAAAATTATTCGCTGTACCACGCCATCCTCACCGAATTTCCTGGTTTGACGTGCCCCAGCGGACTACTACGCAATCTGCAGCAAACTACCCTGCTTACATCCGGACCACTTCAGGCCCCCCGGTTTTCTGCCGCGCCCATCGCCTTGCCCCGGACCGTATGCGCACAGCTCAAGTAGAGTTCGAAGCCATGCTCCACGAAGGCATTGCCTGCCGCTCCGATGGCCTGTGGGCCTCGCCACTTCACCTTGTCCCAAAGAAGACCGAAGGATGATGAGGACTACCATGCCCTCAACGCGTGCACCACCCTGGACAGGTACCCTGTTCACCACATGCAGGGCTTTGCCCGTCGCATTCATGGCTGCAACGTCTTCTCCGTCCTAGACTGTGTGAAGGCCTACACGCAGATACCCGTCAATCCGGATGACGTGCCGAAAACTGCAATCATTACCCCCCTTCGGCTTCTTTGAGTTTCCCTTCATGAGTTTTGGCCTGAGGAATGCTGGACAAACCTTTCAACGCTTCATCGACGAAGTTGTTAGCGGCCTCGACTTCTGCTTCGTCTACCTTGATGACATATTGGTCTTTTCCCGTAACGCCGAAGACCACCACAGGCACCCTCGTCAACTGTTCCAATGCCTCGATGACCACGGGCTACTCGTCAACGTCCAAAAGAGCATGCTCAGTGCTTCCACTGTCCATTTCCGCGGCCACGAAGTTTCGTCGAAGGAAGCGCAACCCTTGCCTCAATGCATCCCAGACTTGCAGGACTACCCTCAACCCACCACCGCTAAAGACCTTCGCCGTTTCCTCGGCATGTTGAACTTTTACAGGCGTTTCTTGCCACACGCCGCCGACAGCCAAGCTCCCCTCCGCAATGCGTTGGCTGGCCTACAAGGAAACCAGTCTGTCCTGTGGACACCGACCGACTTCAGCGAAAATTTTAGAAGAATGCAAAGCGGCTCTCTGCACCGCCACGCTTCTCACCCACCCCGTGCCAGGTGCTCCCTTGGGACTCTTCACGGGGGCCTCTGGCTGCGCCATCGGCGCAGCCCTCATGCAGTGTGTAGGCAACATCTGGCAGCCCTTGGCGTTCTCCAACTTTCAGCTCGGAAAACGACCTTTCCTACAACCGATTCCTCCACGAAACCACGACCCCCCACCCCGATGAGTTTGCCAGCTTACAACTAAGAACCTCTGGCGATACACAAAGCAGTACAACATTTTTGCCACATTCTCGAAGCACAGCTCTGCACTATCTATACCGACCACAAGCCTCTAACGTACGCCTTCTCTCAGCGCCGCGACAAACTCCCGCCAGTGCAGCAGAACCAGCTCTCGTTCATTGCCCAGTTTGCCACCGACATTGAACATGTCAGCAGGAAAGACAACGTGGTGGCCGACACATTTTCCTGTGGGGCAGCTATCACCTCTTCACAGATAACAGCCGACATCCTCGCCGAGGCTCAGACTACGGACGCTGAACTGCAGGGGATCTATTCTCGCGGTGTCCACTTCGGCTGAGCGCGTTCAGTTACTCGAAAAAGCGGCGAGCCATGACGTCATGGCACTCTTGACCACATCGACACACCGAACCCGCCAGCACATTCCCAGTGTAGAGAAAGAAAGTGGACAAAATGTACAGGAACAGGAGTGGTAAACAAACTTGACAAGTATGAACTTGCGTATGAACGTGTTGAGATGTTTGAAGAACGATGCAAGGAATGCGTACCGACCTTCCAGGTGCGTCAGGCGAGCGGCCGCGTGGAACCTAATTCAAGGGCTAACATGATTGGAGCTCATGCACGGCCTCTGAGATGTGCGTCAGAAAGCAGATCTCTGGGGGCAGCATTTGTTGTGGCGAAACGCATTCCGTCTTTCTCATTTGTGTCGAGAGTTGTGAAAGCTGCGTGACATCAAAATGACGGTGTGGAAGAAAGACCGGAAAGAGGCGGCGCGCTGCTCGCCGAGCTGCAGTCAATCAGTGGAGCCCAAAGTGGACATGTCCACTAAGTGGACACCGCGAGAATCGCGCCCCAGAAACTTGTTAAGGGCGGGTCCTCATTACTGCTGCAGCAGGTCCTCATGCCTGAGTCCACAACCACTATCTACTGCGACATATCGACTGGACGAACCAGGCCCTATGTGCCCCTGACCCATCGCTATGGTCTTTTCAACCAGCTGCACAATGTCAGCCATCTCGGCATACGCGCCTCTACATGCCTCATGGCTGACCGCTATGTCTGGCCCTCCATGCAGCAGGATTGCCGCACCTGGGCGCGCTCCTGCATTCAATGCCAACACGCTAAAGTCACCAGGCATGTCACATCACTGCTCGGAGCATTCCCTCCGCCCTCCGGTCTGTTTCAGCATGTCCACCTCGACATCATATCCACCTCGACATCATAGGGCTCTTCCCCCCCAGCTGGACCCTATCGGTACTGTCTCACCGCCATTAGTCGGTATACTTGATGGCCTGAGGCATGGCCCCTCGAAGGAGTCACCGCAGAAGAAGTCGCCTCGGCCTTCTTTACTGGGTGGATTACTCGCTTCGGCTCCGCTCGCCATGTCACCACCGACCAAGGTCGACAGTTCGAATTGCGTCTTTTCAGGCTTCTCGGGCTGACCATCGCGTATGTGCGCTTGAGGACTACCAGTTACCACCCCTGCGCCAACGGGTTCATAGAGCACTTCCACCGACAGTTCTTCAAAGCAGCAATCATATGCCACCCGGACTCAACCTGGCTCAAGGCCATTGCAGCCGTCGCACTAGTGCTTCGCGCCACCTTCAAGCCGGACACGCAGGCTACACCAGCAGAGCTTGTCTACGGGGAACCACTCCGTCTCCCAGGCGAATTTCTCGCTGCACTGCCATCCAACACCGCGACGTCAGATCCCACCGACTTCGTTGCCCGACTCCGTTGCACCATCGCCGCCCTCCACCTGTCACCTGCAGCTCACCACTGTAAGCCTGCATCTTTTGTTTTAGGGGCGAAGCTCCTTAGGGTGTGGGTCTGTCCCTCCTCTGTAGTAGTAGCAGTCGGTAGGTAGGTAGCCACGTGTAGTGGAATGTACCCACTCCACGTGATAAAGATGACGATGACGCAGTATAGTGGAATGTACCCACTACACGTGATAACGATGAAGTATAAGTGCGTTCCAGTATAGTGGAATGTACCGACTACCCGTGATAAAGATGACGATGACGCAGTATAGTGGAATGTACCCACTACACGTAATAACGATGAAGTATACGCGTGTTCCAGTATAGCGGAATGTACCCACTGCACGTGATAACGATGACGATGACGCTGATGACCATGAAGTATAAGCGCTTTCCAGACCACACATTCTCTTTCTGCCATGGATGAAAACGATCGAGCTTAGCCCACTCATCATCATTCACTTCGTGGATATGGCGTGATTTTTTAGGGATCTGGCAACTTGCACGCACACTTTCCTCCGCAACGGCATCGTCCGCAGACCTTTTCAGCCACCCTACAGTGGACCCTACCTGGTCGTCCATTGCGACGACAAAATCTTTACCCTGCGCATAAACGGCAATGACGTCCGCATTTCTATTGACCGGCTGAAGCCAGCATACATCGCTTCCAACAAACTAGGAAATGAATGTACATCCACAGGCACCTACCAGCAACAGCTGACGTCACAGCCCGCTTCTGTCACAACGCGCTATAGACGTCGGGTACACTTCCCAGATTGCTACAAGCCCTGAGGGCTCTACACACTGCGGGGGGGTGATGTGGCGACACACTGCACATCAGTCGGCGCAGCCTCCGCCTCGTCATCAGCTAGCCCGATGCGACACGGCTGCATGCTGCACTACGTCTCCTATAACACACACCGCCGCCGCAGCGTCACCCGTGGCATAATCACCGGTCGTGCCTACAAAAACAGGTTGCCAGCATGGAAGAGGATTATTGCTTCGCTACCTCAGACGAGCGTTGCGTCAGAATGCTCGCCCAGTGCTGCTGCTAGTTGAATAAACACTTGTTACATTTTTATCTTGGGATTCGTCCTTCCATCGACACTGCATCCCACAATGCCAGGCATTTGTTTGCGAACCAGAGGCACTTTGATTGTTTCTATCTATTTATCCATGTATGTATTTTAACAACGTGGGATGCATGCTCGAATGGAGAACCACAAACAAATACGCTTGATCTGTATCTGAAATGACTGCAACGTCTTCTTTGTCCCTGCATTTGGCCAAGTCTCCTTGTGCTGCTTCATTGTCATCGCCACTTGCACATATGTGCGGCATTATTCTCCCTTTAAAAAAATTCCTTATCTCCCGCTAAAGGGAGGATGCGAAGCAGCGGGGAGATGGTTAGCTTGAGCGGGAGAAACGTGGCCACTCCCGCTTGCGGGCAGCGGCCCGAGCGCTATCTCGGCACTGCACAGGAGAGAGAATGAGGCGCATGCGCTCCGTCATTTTTATACCCTGGAACTACCGCGGCGCCCTCAGGAGTGTAGCTGTCGCACCACCGGCCGTGCGCGCCGCTCCGTAAGGTAGAGGATTCCTAGAGGAAAGAAAGGGGGAGCATAGGAGATGAGAAAAAGGGGTGGGGACGCATGCGCTGTGGGGTGGGACGCGGGCGCCCCTCCGTAAAGTAGAGCATTCCCTAGAGGAGAAATTTCCCCATCTCTCGCTAAAGGGAATCGTGTGGATCCGAAGCAGGGGTGATGGCTGGCTTGAGCGGGAGAAACATCGCCGCTCCCATTTCGCGGCAGCGGCCCAGGCGCTCATCGCGGCGCTGCACAGGAGAGAGAATGAGGCGCACGCGCTCCGTCATTTTCATACCGCGGAACTACCGTGCCGCCCCCCAGCGGAGTATGCAGCTGTTGCACCACGTGTTGTGCACGCCGCTTTGTAGAGTAGAGGATTCCTAGAGGACAGAACGGGGGGGGGACCGTAGGACAGGAGAGAGAGGGGGGAGGGGACGCGCATGTGCTGTGGGGGGTGTGGGACGTCGCTCCGTAGAGTAGAGGATTTCTAGAGGAGAGAAAGGGGGGGGGAGCATAGGAGAGGAGATAGCACCTGTCGTGCGCACCGCTTCATAGAGTAGAGGATTCCTAGAGGAGAGAACGGGGGTAACCGTAGGAGAGGAGAGAGAGAGGGAGGGGACGCGCAAGCGCTCTAGGAGTTTGGGACGCGGGCACTGCTCCGTACAGTAGATGATTTCTAGAGGAGAGAAAGGGGGGGAGCATAGGAGAGGAGAGAGAGGGGGGTGTGGGATGCTGGGCGCGGGAAGGAGGGAAGGACAAAGCCTCCGCAAGCACATGCAAGCAAGATCAAGGAATGGAGTCAACCTGGGCGACAGACACCACCGGTAGTGCGTGTTATTCTTTGCGCGCTGACTGCCGAGAGAAAGAGGAAGCGCGCCAAGAGTGAACGCATTTTATAGCTTTGGCCCTCTAGTGGTCTCCCGCATCGCGGATGGAGCGAGCACCGCCGCGCCTCAAGCGGTCTCTGATTCAATGAGCGCAATGCGCCTCTATCCAATCAGATTCTAGCATCGCCGCGGCATCCAGCGGTCTCCTATCACACTAGAGCACGCAGCGGAGCCGTCTTCTATGCATCGGAATGGAGCGAGCACCACAGGTCGCCTTTCGAGGGCGAGAGCGCGTTCTCGATCGTTTTCATCCATGGCAGAAAGTCAGCGTCATCGTTATCACGTGTAGTGGGTACATTCCACTATACGGTGGCTACGACGCACAACGCGGGACTAACCCATGCCCTAAGGAGCTTCGCCCCTAAAACGGCCCTCAAGCTACAGTGGATGCAGATTCCGGAATGAGGCGACTAGATTTGCGGCGACACCTCTACAGGCAATCCATGCCCCTTCGTGCCTGCCAATTTATGTCGGAGCATTTTTCGTTCTGTTCACAAGTTGTTGCATCCTGGAATCAAAGCTACGCAAAAGTTGCTCACAGCAAGGTTCATCTGGCCAGGTATCAACCGAGATGTGCATTGCTGGGCAAGAGGATGCATACCGTGTCAGCGTGCCAAAGTTCATTGAGATACTGTGACCCCGTTAGCAAAGTTCGCGCCTCCAGACGCACGCTTCGACCACATACACCTCGACATTGTCGGACCTCTGCCGCCATGCCATGAGCATGCCTATTTACTGACGTGTATTGACAGATTCACGCGCTGGGCAGAGGCCATACCTATAGTGGATATCACTGCTGACACGGTTGCTCGCACCTTCTTGTACCAATGGGTTGCTCGTTTTGGTGCACCGTCCATAATAACAACGGACCATGGAAGGCAGTTCGAATCATCACTTTTCGCTAGCATTACACGTTTTATTAGTGCTTCTCGCATCCGAACAACCACCTACCACCCGATCAGCAATGGAGTGTTTCCACCCCCAGCTCAAGTCTGCGCTCGCCGCAACAGAAGAGCGCAGCGCAACTGCCACTCATTCTCTTGGGAATCCGGAGAGCTGTCAAAGCAGACATCGGTGGCAGCGCGGCCGGACTGGTCTACAGAACGACACTACGCCTTTTGGGCAAATTCTTCATGGGCAAGATGGTTGTAATGCCACCGCAGCTTATGCACTTAGGCTGCAAGACATAATGGAAAAACTTCGGACTGCGCCGCCACGATGGGCAGTGCCACACACGGTGTACATAACATTAGAACTCGCTTTGTGCACACACGTGTTTGTGCACCATGATGCACAAACACGTGTGTGCCACTCCAATTACCGTATGACAGACCATTCCGAGTGCTACGTCGAGGTGAGAAGCAGTTCACTATTGATGTGCGTGGTTGTCACAAAGTGGTCTCACTCAATCAATTGAAACCAGCGCACATTGAAGATGCAGACACCATTTCACATGTGCTGTCATCTTGACACCACCCTCCAAGGCTGTGCCCGTTCAAACACACCAAGTCACAAAGACGTGCAGTGAACGGGTCTCCAAGGCACCTCTTCGTATGGACTTGTGAACAGTGCGAATCGTTCTATGGATGTTCGCACTGTTCACAATGGATATGTTCGCTAACTCACCAGGAGGGGAAGTAATGTGGCAGCCTCACTGTCGCACAGCAGCAGCCAGACACCCTTTCCCATCTTTTTCAGTTAAATCTTACCACGTTGTGTGCAAGAAAGGGAAGTGGTGCGAGGGTGTGCGACTGAGCCGTTGAGAATGTACCATCACAGGAATAAAGTTAGTTGTTTGTCTTTCAGGGGCGCACTGCTCGCTTCTGTGTGCTGATTTCCGCCAGCGCTCACGTCCCGCACAACAGCCTCTTTAACTTGTTGTAGACCAAAATTGGTAGGGGCAGGTAAGGGAGTTTGAGGAGTATGGCTCTATTGTCATGACATGAATAACCTGAAAATCCTGTTGCGTGCATTGTGAAACCCTTTCTTCCAGACATATGTGGCACATGCCCGTATACCATGGGCCGTGGTACGCAGGCATGTGCTAGAGGTGGTCGACAGTTTATATCTGCCCTGGAATGGCGAGGACAGACATTCGTAACTTAAATGTGAGAGTGTCAAAAGAAACTGACATCAGCAGCGTTGACCTGACGAATTCAAAAATAAAAAAAATCAAGATCTCAGCAGGAATTGAACCCAAGCGTTCTGCGGGGCAGTCACGTATTCTACCACAGAGCCACGCCAAGTCTTAAAACTGCTTTTGAAAAAGATGCTATGCAGGCGTAAGGTCGGTGCAACTTCATTTTAGGTTGCAGTGCTGGCTATCCTATTTTATAACAAAGAAATAAACATTGATATGTAAACCTATGACACAGACGTCATTCCGGATTAACATCAATTGTTGTTCCAATGTTGGCTCCACTTTTATAGCAGCGTAAGAAACATCACATTTGTATTCTTGTGATTCGGCAAGCTATATTCAAATTGTGAATGGCAATTTTGCGCAAAAAGGGACACACGAAAACGAAAGGAAGAACCCACAAGACTAACGCAGACTAACAACTGAAAGTTTATTGTCAGAAAAACACACATATAAAGAAAAGGGCGGACACGTGGTTATGATTACAGGTTGGCGGTTAGATAATCTACCTCAAGTTTATGCAAGTTCACCGATGGCCTTGCCACACACATGTCACCGGACTTGTCAATATAAAAAGCCTCAGCAATCTCTCGCGCGGTCCTATCTTCCTTTCGTTTTCGTGTGTCCCTTTTTGCGCAAAATTGCCATTCACAATGCAATACCAACTCGCCCAACGCTCCGTTCTTCTAAGCTATATTCAAACGTTGCTCGACGCTGCGGTAATGCACTAACGAAATTTACGTGTGGTATTCACATCGTCACACCGGAAAGCGCACTTTGTTTCCATAATACTGACGTCTGTGTTCTAATGTGAGTGCTGACATTATGACAGACCATAAGTTACCTAGTGTAGTCACCAGTAGATGCCAGTGTAGCGGACGTTCCTGGTAAACCCACGATGTGCACACAACTGCTGCTCTTAACGTCAATCCACCTCATAACGCCTCAAAGCCAAAAAATGCAACATCGACAATTACTCGCCGGCTGCTTCGCATGAAACCGATTTCCACGAGGTGTGGGATCTGCCGTATTTTATTTTAGTTATTGTGGTTTGCACTATCTCTGTTTCGTGGCCAAGACTGTTATGGCCCATACTACAAGTGCCAACTCATGGTTTCACTTCAGGCTAGGCACACATAGATTTGTGCAGGCTGACATCACAATGAGTCTTGCTTATGATACCTGTTTTCGATATACAATCCTGGCAACTTTGCGTGAGAATACCATCAGGTGACATTTCATTAATTTTGTTACAATGCTTTCTGAGGCGTTCATTTCATGGCTGCTCTCTCAGCTGCCGTGAGATCCAACTGCCATTGGAGCCCCTTTTATTACATCTATTTTTTTTTTTTTGCTCACATGTGCTCTTTTAATGGTGCGCATTGTTTATTGTTGTACTGTTGCAGGTGAAAAGCAACCAGACTTCAACATGGAACACCTCAAGCCATTTGAGTATGGTACGTAGGTTCTGGAGGCAATGCCACCTTTCTTTATTTTTTTTTCGCTGAAATACCTTAACATCAACAAAAAGAAGTGCATATTGGCTTGCGGACAAGGGATCGTGCAACAAGAGGAAGGTTACTGATAGATTTTTAACCTGTGTAGCTGTGCAAAAACTTCATCTTAACCATGCCTTTTATTCCACCCAGGCTGGGAGCCAATACATTTAGTGCAGCTGCTAGGAGTCGTTTGTACTCGGGGCAGATTGAGCAGAAAAGTGGCAACTATAGTTAATAGGCCGGGCTTTCTTCGAATGCGGTTTCGCTGTAACTCAGCATAGCATTGTCTTTCATACTGCTGGTAGTTGCAGCAGTAACGAGATATGTGGCCACTTATACCGCTGTGAAAGCAGACAGGATGGGATGTACTGTGCTCGGGATGTGAAGGTGTAGCAGGTGCTCTGGCACCCATGGAAGCCAAATGGCCACAGGCAAAGTCAGTAGGCCCAGATGTGACAGCAGACGGTGGTATTGCAGCAATATCAGCGTATGTGAGCATCAAACATGTTGGAACAACAGATGCTGTCGGTTTTGTCATGGTTGCCATATCAGCGCATGTGGGCATTGGGCATGCTGCCTGATCGGCAGGTGCTGTCAGTGGGCTGACAACTCCTGCTTGTCAATGTTGCGCAGTTTGAAAGGTGGAGGGGAGGCAGTAGTGGATCACTGCACTTCCTGCTCTTCAAATTTTTTAAATGCGAAGCATTTCTTAGCGAACTTCGGCGACTTTGAGCTTATCTAGCTATCTATCTATCTAGCCGCCTACGACATTGTGCTCTCCTGGCCGTATCATTAATGGGATTTATACCAAATTTGGTATGGCATACCATGAGTGTATGACGAACATAAATGGCTGGTCATATCATGAAATCATGACTAACTTGTCATGAAAAGTATGATTTACATGCCACGCTCGCGGCCGTTTCGTTAGTTTGATATACACCAACTTTGGGATTGAGTGACGTGACTGTATGACGAACATAAATGACAGGTGGTAATATGCAAATAATGACGTGCATGTCATGAACAACATGACTTACATGTCACGCTCATGGCACGCACGCGGGCGTTTCGTTAGCTTGATATACAGCAAATTTGGTACTGCGTGACATGACTGTATGACGAACATAAATGACAAGTGGTAATATGGAAATCATGACATGTCATGGGCGACATGACTTGCATTCCACGCTCATGGCGCGCTCGCGGCCGTTTCGTTTGCTTGATATACACCAAATTTGGTACTGAGTGACATGACTGTATGACGAACATAAATGACCAGTGGTAATATGGAAATCATGATATGTCATGAGCGACATGACTTGCATGCCACGCTCATGGTGCGCTCGCGGCCGTTTCGTTTGCTTGATATACACCAAATTTGGTATTGAGTGACATGACTGTATGACGAACATAAATGACCAATGGTAATATGGAAATCATGACTTCTCATGTGCGACATGACTTGCATGCCACGCTCATGGCACGCTCGCGGCCGTTTCGTTAGCTTGATAGACACCAAACTTGGTATTGAGTGACGTGACTGTATGACGAACATAAATGGCAAGTGATAATATGGAAATCTTGGCATGCATGTCATCTACAACGCCATTTACATGCCACGCTCATGGTGCACTTGCGTCCAGTTCGCTAGCTTGATATTCACCAAAATTGGTATTGCGCGACGTGACTGTATGACGAACATAAATGGCAGGTCCTAACATGTAAAACGTGACATGCAAATTATGTAAAGCATGATTTGCTCCTTCCTGGCTGCTTCGCATTACATCGATTCCCACAGTGCGTGGGATCTGCCGGCTTTTAATAGATGGTGGTGCAGATAAGGGCTCATAAGTCAGATTGAGGATCGTTGTCTTGTTGAAGATGGAGGGACTGCAGCTCATCTAGGCTCTGGCATGTCAATGTAGTCTTCAACTATAGTAGGATTGTGAACAGCCAAGGCGTTAAATGCGATCGTGCCTATTCCTTTAAGGATGTAATGAACACGCTCGGCTTCCCCTGATCACATGAAGGCAGAGGGCCAAAACATCCTCTATGAACGAAGTGTATGTCTTGTGTGGGAGTTCAAAACACGCAGCCAGCTTTTGTTTCACGATTTCGGAACGGCTTGATGGAGCATGCAAAGGTTTTTCGCAGCTTGGTGGTAAAAGTGGACAAACCGACGAAGTCAGCTTCATGATTAAATGCCACATTTTTGCAACACCAATGAGATAAAAGGGGACGTTAGTCAATTTGTTGGCTTCGGTCCACCAATTGACTGCACTCACGCAGTAGTAAATGTCGAGCCAGTCGTTGACGTCGTCACCGCAGAGAGACGTGAGCACGCGTTGAGGGCGTGTGACAGTGGACGAAGAGAGGGCAATCAGTGGCATTGGTTTTGCAGTGTTGGTGCTAGTGGAAAAGCCAGGGTTCAGTGGCTGCATAGTTGTATGGGTGGCTGGGCTCAAGCGAGTCTGGAGCTAGATCGTAGCTCCAGGTAGGACACAAACACAGGAAGAGGTCAAGATCTTCGTCGAGGGCATTGGTCTCCACCACCCTCGAAGATGCAAGATGACCAGACCAGACAACTGCAGAAGACCCGTTCATTCTGCAGTTTACCTTGGCTCAAAGTACGGAGAAGAAGGGGGGATGATGATGGCTGTGTGTGTTAAATGTGCTTACAAGACAGAAAGACAGACAGACACAGACAGACAGACAGACAGACAGATAACGAAAGTGTCATTGGTACGCATTTGTAATTGTGAGCCATTTCATTCTGCGAACGTGGATGACCAGCGAAGCTGTTTAGCACATGATAAAAGGTGAGGGCGCCGGCCGGTTTGGTATCAAAGGTCAGGTTTTAAATGTTCCTATCAACATTGCACCTCTGACACTTTGACGACGACACAGTCATCTTGGTGCACATTAAGCGATGTTTGCTAGCTAAATCCACATACTCTTTGTGACAAAAGTAGGCTTCTTTGCAACATACAGTGTGGTAAAGCCAGGGTTTAAAAACCAAGCTCCTTGAAGCCGGCTTCACTTTTAAACACAAATGCATTGCTGGAAAGAATTTTTTTTTTAATTTTCCTTGGAAGCCATTTTATATTGAAATATAAAGGCTCTAGGACATTTTTTATTATTTCATTAATTGTTTGGTGTTGCCTGGAGGCACAAACCTGCCCTGGCAGAGTGCAGGTGCAGCAGCTGCTGCATACCCGCTGAATGAAACATTTTAAATGCGAAGCATTTCTCAGCAAACCAAAGGCCCCTTGGCGGCGTAGACATTGAACCAGCTCAGCCACCAGACCAGGGCCAGCAGTAGTCACGAGATTCGTGAACAGCTCCTTGTTGAGGCAAGTGCTTGAGCGCAATGCCGGGGCAAGACAGCGAGATGTTCCACAGTCGTCGGCCTCTCGAAATATGAGAAAGGGTCATCACTCACGCTAACCAGTCACTGTCAAAGGCTGAGGCACGTTATTCGACGATACAAAAAGCGTTCCTTACCATCATTTCGGCTACATAAATGTTTCTCCCCTACCTTTACTGCAGGCGTTTAAGGTCGTGAGCTACCACCACCCTTTGTGTTTGCTAGCAAACTGTAAGGACCCTTCAGGTCACCTAGCACGATGAAGTCTCACTTCAGAAACTTGATAATAACGTTGTTTACAAGTCCTGAAAAAATACTGTTATGCTGACTGCTTGTCACATGCACCTGTTGACCTACCGCCACATGATGATATTGCCACACGTGCTCATTGCTTCCTTATGGTGTGCAAAGACTGTTAGGAACGTTAATGCGGAATGCGCCGCAATGTTTTAGAAGCTTTGCAATTGTTTGAGCTCATTCTGTTAAGATTACACGCAGGGCACAAACAGTCAAGTATATTTGAGAGATTACGCGAGCACCAGCAATAACGCTGGAAGGTTCGATGGCCACTGTTTAAAAGACGCATTCCACTGGGGATGAAAGACAACTGCTTACCAGCTGCATACGAATGGCCTCACTGAGCATCCGAATAAAACCTTCGCTGACATGCTGGCACTGTACGTCAACAATGAACACAAGACTTGTGATGCCATTCTCTTATACATAACCTTTGCCTACAACACAGCAGTGTAAAAAACAACGCACATGACACCGTTCAGGCCTTTTACGGGAGTAGCCCTGCAACGACGCTTGACACCATGCTGCCAGCTTTACCCGAAACAGACAATCTCAACATTGGTGCTAATCTACAATGCATTGAAAAAGCTCTACAGCTCAACGGCCTGCGTATCAAGAACCAGCAGAAGATCAACAGCCATCTCTACAATCTTTGGCAACGCCACATAAGTTGCCAACACAGTAACTGTGTGTAGGTCTGGATGGTGCTACGCCAACGTGGTCTTTACGTGAAGCTTCCTTGACGATACGCTTGGCCTTACTGGGTACTTCGATGTCTCGGCACATTTTACTACGAGATTATCCCGGACGGCATAACCTTCCATCTTACTCTCAGCGGCGCTACGCATAACCCAAAATTGTCAACGCAGTGCGCCTTAACCTTGCTATACAAGCTCATGAATTATCCAACTTTATCTCGAACTTTGTTCATTTTCATTGTACATATTTTTACCTGTGTTTTCTGTTTTCAACATCGACGCAATGCTTTGTTCAGAGGAAGGCATTGCCTTGCATGCTTATTTCTTTTATTTTTATGTGATAGGGCTTCCCCCACTAAAACAGTCACAACCGTTCGGCACAGGGTGTGCCGCAATGATTGGAACACATCTCGATTGTTTCAGACTATTTTCGTAAGACTGCACACTCGACACGAGTCGCTGATTTTACTCTGGAGCTAACATGAGCCCCAGTGACAACAGTAGAATTTTCTGTCATTCATATATAAAAGACAATGCATTCAACCGACAATTCGATTAGTTGATGATTGACAATTGTGCTCGACGCTATTGTTGCCTTGTGAGTGGTACTTTCTAGTACAGTGAGTGTTACTTGATTTTCTGGGCACAATTTCACGCAGTGAAGAGTTTCATCTTTAAAGTCTGATTGCCACCTTCCTTACTATCGCAACCACATAACAATATATACGCTAACGCACTGGAAGTAAAAAAAAATCACCGCCCCAGCACTTCATACAGATGGGCGAAGCTGCAAGTGCGGCCACAGGCGATCGCAGACGTCGCAGTCGAAGGCAAAGAGCCGCGTGAGAAACTCCTGCCGAAACCGGGTGCTGGCCCTGGCGAAGGCCTTCGTTCCCACTGTTGCCACATTGACGGTGCTCTGCCCGCAACACCACTTCCTCGGCTTGCCTTTGTCGCTTGCGTTCAATCTCTCGAGTTAGCTCAGCGTCGTGGTTTGCAGCATCCACCTGCCATTGGTGCTTGCATTCTACTTCATGATTTAGCGTGGCTTGGAAGGCGGCCGGATCCTCGGTACGCAGTTGCTGCTTGCACTTGGCCACCCGATTCTGTACTTGTGCGCGAAGTGCAGCATCGGCCCAGCGAACACGAATTCTCTCGCGATTCTGCTGTCGGTGCTGTTCTTCAAAAGTTGTCTGTTGTTCAAGAGTTCGTATGGTCCGTGGCCTACCCATGGGTTAATTGTAAGTTGAAACTGTTGCGCACGAGCTAGGCGGCACAGCTGTGATGGGATGAATGACATCACTGACGAAGCAGCCAATGATGCATGCTTGGGTACGACGTAGAGAACGTCACTCATGGCGCAGCGAAAGGCGGGCGCTTGGGTACGATGTAGAGAACGACAGAACTGGTGGCACAGCCGATGGAAAAGTTTAGCGGGACAAGGTTCAGACTGACTTTCGTTTTGCCTAGCCATGTACAGCTTTCGCTGCAAAAGTTCCTCGTATTGCCATTACAGCCTTTCTTGCATTCTTGGTTACAGTGAACAGAACACCATATGTAGACAAGCGAACAGGACAATGCACCTGGACTCGTTCACTCGTCAGCATCCTGTGTTCTTTGCGCTGTAACCAAGAATGAATCACCAAGCTGTCAAGGCTTATAACTTAGTGAATTTTCTAGCATTATCGGGAAGCAGTGCTGTGAAGCCAGCTTGCACACTAGAAATACTGCAAATTCTTTGCAGGGACATGTTATGTTTAACTTGGTTACAGCGCAACACAGACACGGACGACAGGAAGAAACGTACAACACGGTGTTGTGTTGAAGTGGTACTCGAAATTTTTCATTTGTTTTTTTTTTTTGTTTCAAATGAAGGCCAAGCCTGTTAGAGCCTAGAAAATGTACTGCTAAGCGTGAATGCACCCTGAAAAAGTAATTACAGTATGTTTTTAAAAGCTAAGTCTGTTCCTATTTTAGCTTCTCGTCACATGCTCGCACAACATGTTGTGACATTTCCATGGCCGCTCCGCACTGTGGCACTGTTGGTGATGCACAAGCTGCCTTTTTGAAAGTTCTGGTACCTGACGTCATTACAACTAGCCAAACTGTTGCGTGAAGTCACCAGAATTAGTGCTGTAGCTTGATGTCAAGCTAGTGTAGATGTCGGTAGGTGTGCCATAAAAAAATTGTGTTTAATATCAAAATAAAATGTCTTATCAGCATTTTCTGAGCTTCACACTTGCTCAAAGCCGTCTCTCTATACAGATGATTTGTATGGGAGAGTAAACTAACCTTCCAAAAAATGGTGTCAGAATCCTTTGAAAGTTTTGTATTGAATTTCACAATATATTGAAACCACATTTTTTTTGTGAGTTTGATATATGCGACATTAACTGTACTGTATATCTTTTATGCTTTCAGGTTGTGAATGAATTTATTCCTCTTTACAGCCATGTTACATCCTATCATTGGAATTCGTTGGCCACAGATAACATGGCACTCACAGTCATAGTGTTCTTTGGGTGACCCGGTTGTTTCACCTACAGGCATCATATGGCTCGCTGTTGTCATTGTTTGTTTTACTATCTTCTCTCTTAATCCTGCCGCATTTTTTCTATTTCATGTTTCATTTCTTGTCTTTTTTTTTGTTTTTGTTTCCAGCATAATTCTTTTGTTTTTGTCACTGACTCAGTTTTCGTCAGCCTATCAGTGCATGTTCATTCTCTAGAAAGCTCACAAGTGTCTTGTAAGAAACATGTCATTCTTTGCTACCTAGATTATTTTTCCTGCTTATACAAACATCTACGCACAAAGCAGATGAGGACAAAGAAAACTGGGGAGAGGATGGGCATGAACTACTAACTGATTTATTCGTTGTCAAAAATAAGCAAATATGCACAACCACGCCGTCACCACATGAGTGCCCACAGTTTCACAAAAGAGCATGGTTTTGATGTAGTTGTGTTTGAGGTCTTGGTGACCTTTTTGGTTACCTAATCATAAAGGTTGGATGTGATGTTCATCTCATGTCTTATATAAATGCTTTATTTTCTCAATTAACCAGAAATGCAAGTTAGTGCTTGTCCCGTATTCACATATCTTTTGCACTTGTGGTTTTTCCTTCTCAAGTTGTAAACTTTCTTGCCCAACAAAATGGTTTCACAAAATCTGTATTCTGTTTCTCTCACATGTCTTAGATAACAACCGATTGATGCATGGCAGGAGAGATTTGTGCACTGTCACGTTATAATTGAACTGTTCATAGCTCCTTGTCTGACATTGTTAGTTTACCTCAGCAAATAAATTATATTGTAAACATTTTGCACTACTTATGCTCACTTATTGTTACTTTCCAAAAGTGTATAGTAGGGTTTCTGAAAGTTGGAAAATATGTTTAACTGCTTCTTTAAGTTAGGGCATTGAACTGGGCTAGTTGGTATTGACTGAATGCTTCCATATTACTAGCGAACACGCACAAGGACACCAGAGAAATAGACAGGACAACCAGTAGCGGCTGTCCTGTCTATTTCTCTGGTGTCCTTGTGCGTGTTCGCTGTCAATATGGATGCTTCTTTAAGGTCTGCGCCATAGAAAAGTACTAAGTGGTTGCTTTTCTTGTATTCTGGTAAAGACTAGCCTTTTTTTGTTTTACTTTAATGTCTTGCAACAGGCTTCCTGAGGGAAATTGTAATGCGAGCTGGTGTGTCGGACAGCGGCCGTAAAATGGCAGACGTCTACTACCACTCAAGCAGTGGGCAGAAACTGGTGAGTGTACACTGATGTGTTTTCCAGTGCCAGTCGAGTTGCTGTTTGCAAAGTGAGCTTACTGACGACACCCACGTATGCCACAGAGCTCTTTTATTTCGCAGAAATTTCAGTGTTGGCGTTGGTGTTGGCGTCATTGGTTGTGAGCGAAAATTCAGCATTGTCTGTGAGTGAAAATTCCTAAGTAGATGCAAATAAATAAATTGTACCGGTGCACATCATCGCCAGCTCTGTGCCAGCGAGACAAAAGACGACGACATTCGTGTGTTGCGCGCTTGGCCTGTTTCCTGTGCTGAAGCTGTCTTGCCTTCGTACACCTCATGCTAGGCGCCGTGCCGGAACTCTTCTGAAGAACACGCCTGTTGCATTTGGTGGAGGTGCTGGGTAGTTCCCCTCCTCGTCCTGGAGCTCTGCAACCGCACTTTACCATCTGCCCCCCAAAATGACTGAGGACGCCGCTCCTTCCCAAGCCCCACCTGCACCCACGTCGGTCATGTGTGCTGGGATGCTTCATCAACATGACCCTCCGATGTTCAGCGGCACCGACGAACTTGACGTCGAAGACTGACTGGTAGAGTATGAGCGCGTTAGCGGTCCCAACAAATGGGATGACTGTGCCAAGTTGACGCACGTCAGCTTTTACCTGACTGATGTGACCAAGCTATGGTACTACAACCATGAAGCTGATTTCACCGCCTGGTCGGCATTCAAACAAATCATCGCTTTGTTCTTCGGTCAGCCAGGCTTGCACAAGCTTCGTCCGAACACCGCCTGCGTGGCAGAGCCCAAAGAATGGTGAGACCTTTACAAGTTATATTGAGGATGTCATCGACCTCTCTAAGCGGGTGAATGCATCTAGGGCGGAGTCTGACAAAATAAGGCACATACTGAAAGGCATAGATGACGATGCATTTCATATGCTGGTAGCCAAGTGCCCTCAGACAGTAGCAAGTCATTGAATTGTGCCAAAGCTTTCATGAGCTGCGTAAAGAGCGTCTTTCTACCCGTCGCGCCGAAATTCCCACAGTGGAACTCTCAGCCTTGGAAGCTAGAAGCACTGGCGCTGAATATTCCACCTTGCTGCCACAAATTAAGCAGTACATTCGTGAGGAAGTGGCTTGCCAGCTCTCCATTGTGACATCTGTCACTGAGAGCCCCACGGCATTGCATCACTCGCTCCGTCGTGTCAATCAGACTTAAGTTGCTGAGGCGCTCCCGCCTCCTCTACCACCAACGCAACTTACGGCGCCTCTCACTTATGCTGAAGCCGTTATCCCGTTCGTATGCTCCACCGACGCCTGCACCATCTGGCTCAGCCACCAACTTCTACTCGCCGCCATGCCCTGTTCGCCCAATACGCCCGTTCCCGCACAACCCATCTCGCCTCCCGGACCACCTCACAACCCCTGGCATACTCCAGACAACAGGCCCATCTGCTACGCCTGTGGTATTCCAGGCCATGTCGCACGCCACTGTCGTCGCCTTAGTCTCTGTTCTAACGATAACATCCCCAAACTTGGCTACATGCCACAGCAGCCAGCACACCCTGTTTCTGCCGACTCATCAGGCACTTATTCGCAACGTGCCAGTTCCCCCCCTCACGTCGATCTCCTTCTCCCCGGCGCCGCTCCATTTCTTCTGTGCTCCGCCGTTCCAACCCTACGCAGGAGCAAAACGAAGTGCTGCAGTTCCTGAGGCAAGAACTGCGCCCTCGTCGAAAATTTCAAGGCCTCTTTCGCCTCCTAACGAAATCGCAGTTGTTATTGATGGTGTCGCGACCAACGCTCTCGTCGACACAGGAGCTGCCATTTCTGTTTTAAGTGAACTACTCTGCCGCAAACTAAAGAAAGTGACGATACCCATTTCTGATCTTCTATTACGGACGGCGAGCTCGCAGCATCCTCGCAGCAGCCTTCAGCGGCATGCAGGGCACGTGTTTTCATCAACGACGCATTTTACGTTGTGGAATTTGTTGTCCTCTCGCATGTGTCCCATGACGTCATCCTCGGCTGGGACTTCCTTTCCGCACATCATGCTGTCGTTGACTGCGCTGGAGCTCGACTCAATCTGTCCCCTTTCAGTACTGCTGTCGTCGACGCCCCAAGCCCGGTGCTTAAATTGGTTGTCGCTACTGACATCATCATTCCTCCGTTATGTGCCACCTTAGTGTCCGTTTCCTGTGACTTTGTCTGTGATTCCAGTGTCCTGTTTACACCATCTGAAGACTGTATGTCGACGGAACCTTGTACTCCCGTTTGCCTGTTGTTACCCTTGGGGATGGAACTGCTGTGGTCTATGCGTGCAATCCATCCCCCCTGCTCAGCGACTCTGTTACACGGCGAATGGGTTGGGCGTCTGGACAGTTTTGACGCCATCTTCCCTTTAAATGCACCCTGCGATAAGACACCATTGACGATAAATGCCGTCACTTCCACCGCCGCTCCTGCCTCCCCTGTCCAAGACGTCCTGCTGCGTAGCATCGATAACTCGCTTACGTAAGCCCAGCGCACAAAGGTTGTTCAACTGCTTGAACACTTTCGTGGCTCTTTCAACGTCGGCCAGTCGTCATTGGGGTGCACCTCTGCAGTGGTTCATCGAATTGACACTGGCCATCGAATTGACACTGGTCAAATGCAACAGGCATGTTCTTCTGAAGAGTTCCGGCACGGCGCCTAGCAAGAGGTGTACGAAGGCAAGACAGCTTCAGCACAGGAAACAGGCCAAGCGCACAACACACGAACGTCATCGTCTTTCGTCTCACTGGCACAGAGCTGGTGCCGATGTGCCCCGGTACAAAATGAATAATAAAAATGTTCTGTTTGAGTGGGAATCAAACCCAGCCCTTCTGCATGTCAAGCAGTATTCTACTATACAGCCATGCCACTGCTTGAAACTGATTCTAAAGAGAACCTCATATGAATGTCATGTAGAGAAAGGAGTCTCCTTACCGCATAAATATTGCGTGGCAGAAGCGTGCGATCACACCAGGCATGAAAGCATGTGAATTGCGCAGCGAGTCGGTGGTTTAATGGCCCACTCATTACACAATGCTCAAGCATAATTAACCCTCATTATCAGTAACACCGTCAACACAGTGTGCAGATGTGCATGTTGCTTTATGGAACGCGTAGTGGGTACTTCATCAATTCCAACAAAGGGACTTAGAAGAACAGAGCGTTAGGTGCATCAGTATTCTATTGTGAATGGCATTTGAGCCAAAAAAAAACAGGGACATGAAAGGAAATACGAGACAGGCACTTGTCTTTTTAGAAAACCTGGCTGGGTCATGGAAACTGACTTAATGGCAGTCTGTGCAACCATCATGAAAACAATTTTTCCCTGTGGTCAAAGCTTTTAAAGTTTCTCCACATCTGCAGTAAACAGCTAAGCAGGAGTGTTAAAAAAAAAAAAAAAAAAAAAAAAAAAAAAAAAAAAAAACTCCACACTGGTGTTTGTACAGATCACACAAAATATTTAAATTTACAAGCATCACGTTACGTGCTCCTATAAATTTATTCTTGTTTGTCTTGGCCATGACCTCGGCTCGACTTGAAGGCATTCTGGTTTCACCAGGCGCACAATGAGCAGAGGCTCGCTAGGCTGGGTCACGCTCTTTCAGGGGCAATGCAATGGTAGACATCCTCTGTTCTGCACTCAGTTTGTGCAAGTGACTTGTTTTTTTTTGCTTCTTTTTTCTTTTTTCTTTACCATTCAAGGGCTCGGTTCCAGTACACAGATAGTCTTCCAAGCAGGCTTACTAGTCAGGGAATATACTCAGAATCATCATGGAAAACCTGGAAAAGTCAGGGAATGTGGAAAAATTAAAATGGTAGGCACACTGAGTTAGTACCATAACAGCAGAAATGTTTTACTGAGATAATTGCAATTGTAAAATAACTAGTTCATGGTCATGTGTGTTAGGCATACTTCAAACTATAAATAATGCAAATGATTCGGCACATAGGCAAGACTTGAATGTACCCTCTGTTGCAAATATGTCAAATTTTTGCACTATCAATAGTTCTAAGTATTCATTTACTTTTATATTCTGTAATGTGCACAAGTCCAGTGATTGCAGACATCAGCTTCCAACTGCAAGAGCTATTTGTCACAAACTAGTATACACTATTCTACTAGCTAAAACTCCATTTAGCTAAAACGTGTTTCTACTTGCCCTTAGCTTCTTCTGTCATGTGTTGTGCCAAGAGTAATTACTTATTTCTTCTTTTTTTTTTTTTAGCGATCAAGGCCCGAAGTTGCAGCATTCTGTAAGTAGCACGATATGGGCTTTTCCATTTTAGTAGTCCTCACTTTCAGGGTCAGTTCCCGTGCAGATTTTCAGTTTGATTTAATTGTAATAGTGCTTCTATGTTTGTGCTTAGCCTTATCTGAAGTGTGTATATTCTTTAAGTCAAAGTTTGCTTGGCACACTGAAGGCATTAAATTGGCTTGGTTGGGCTTGTACGCTTTTAAAAAGTGAAATTCACATTGACAACATGAATAGCAACATTTATGCAATCCGCCTTTTGCATGCCTCTACAGCACATGCGCGGCCACCTGGTGGCAAATCTGGGAAACTATCTGTGGGGCGCCGTTGCAGACGCCGCCTCTTTTCCGCGGCGGCATTGGTGGTGAGAGTAGTGTTGGCACGTGTGGGTGGCACGACAAATATATTTATCTATATATCTGGTTCTGTGAGCTCGATGCCGGCTACTAATGCCGCTTATGGATGCATTTCGTGAGGCGTGCCCAGCAGCAACATTCATTTTTTCCACTTCCCGTCGGTGAAACGCGATCATCAGCACCGTGAAGCGTGGCACGATCAGGGCTGTGAGGCGCCAAAATGAAGACGGCAGTTTGTGGCAGCCTTTGGATTCTGCAAGGCAGTGCGAAAAGCAGTTCGTTAATGGTGTGTGTGCTAACTAAATGTTATACGCGAATAACATGTCACGTTTCCTGCAGGGCGCGAAATAAGGGTGCGCTTTGTGTCTGTCTCGTCGCACAGCAGTTCAGTAGCGACGAAGCTTGAGCTACGGGTTTTCTTTGTACGACATGCTTTCTGTATTTGTTTTGAAATGACGACAACAGCAAAGTATGGTTAATTGCGCCTTGGTTCGCTTTGGTCTCAACATAACTACGCTGTTGTTTACTTTGGCGTCTTCTATATATCGGAAAACAGTCGCCGTAAATCGTCCGCTGGAACATAATGAATGCGAAAGGGTGCACTTTCGTCGCCTGTCATTCAACGACGTTCAGCGGTTCATATATGTTGTCAAAGCACATTCGCTCTTCGGTGAAAAATAAAAAAAAAATAATAATAAATCCGCCTTTGTTCACTGTTCACGTCACTGCCGCGCACCGATTCATAAATCTTGCGAAGTTTCCACGTGCGTGCCTTTTTTTTTTGGTCGCTGTAGTGCGATTTTCACAGATTTTGCAGGTTCGCCGGCCAACTCTCCCTGGCACTGCAATTTCGGTTAAACGACACTTACAAAAATACATAGCTCAAGACAGGTTCAGCGTGCCGCGTTCGATCGGCGCCAGCTGTTCTGGTGTGCTAAAGTCGTGTAACGCATGTATCGTAGGATCACGTTCCCTCAATATGAGTGTGCAGGCCAGCAAACACTGTGGCCCAGACGCGAGGTACTCGCGATAGACGCTTCGAAGCATGCCATTCCGTAAAATCATTACTCCGTTGTCCCGTAGTAAAACGTTGATGCAACGACGGCACGAAACGGCCCAAGCAGATGCCCGGTAGTTCATATGATTAGTACGAATGCGACAATAAACAAAAAATATATTTACCCGGCTGCGCAGAGGCAGTGACATGCCACTACCTCGCATGTTGTCTTCCTCACGACTGCATGCACAATGTAGCAGCCACCCTTCATTGACGGGAGGAAAATGCTTCTCGGAACTCCGCACGTGAACGCGGCAGTCATCTCATTAAACATGAGGCTGCGCACGTAACCCTCATCGCAGAATTTCTGCGCTTTCGTGGTTTGCCGGGAGCACCGCGAACCACTTGCTGCCATGAAGGCATTCAACTGCTTCTTGCTCATCATTGTCATTGATACTGGCCTTTTCATCCACCCGTTGGTCACAGAAAAGAACCCGCCGGGTATGTAAATACCCCCAGGTGGCTCCATGCCACAACACAACACTCAGACGGGGCTATCAGCACATGTGCCGCTGCCAAGCTTTGTGCTATGCAGCAGCAGTGGTAGTGGTGGCAGAGGCAGCAGATGCGCGCGATGCCCCACGGCTTGTTTCTTGAAGAGCCCGCGAGAGGGCGCCACACAGACATGCAAAAGGCGGATTACTGTACAGTGTAAAGGAAGTACATGTTATCGGGTAAGGCAAAAAATAGAAAAAGTATTGCAAAACAAAAACTGTGTATCAGCAGAATGGGACATTTAGTTATATGTGTTGTAGAAATGGCAATTTGTTGCAGATTGTTTGTTCACCATATTGCATTTGTAAGGCAGGAATATTCCATATTTTTGGTTGCATAGTTATTTCACCTCGCGTTCTGTGAGACAAGTTAAATGTTTGGACCTACTTCTGTCCAGAAAGAACTGCTCTCAAAGCTGATTTAATGCATGAGGCCATTAAATTTATTTAAAGGCTATGCATGGTTTAACAGAGTAGTCAGTGGTTGTGTGCCGTGCTTCAGGCGTAAGTTAACCTACTTCATGTGTAGCAGAGTTGATCAAAGCAGCCACAGAAAATGCAGTAAGGACAAAACGAATCACATCTGCCATCTGCTTTGTGTGATGTTTAGCATGTCTGCCTGCCTGTACGTGCCCAGTCATCTATGTTGGTCTGAAGCAGGGGCGTAGCCAGAAATTTTTTTCGAGGGGGGGGCACCTCCTTGATTTCGGGGAGATCACCTCATTGAAATGCTCATTTTTCGCTCTGTATGCCATGGCGAAAAAAAATTTCGGGGGGGGGCACGTGTCCGGTGTGCCACCCCCTGGCTACGCCACTGGTCTGAAGTGATGAACATTATCATTTTAGCTGGTATGCATTCACGCGGCGCCTGCTTGCAAAGCACTAGCTTGCTCAACGAATGCTATTGCTCTATTCTTCATGAGTTGTTTAATACTTTTTACAGCGTAAACTGTTCTCACAACAACAGCCGATGTTGTTTGTGTAGTGGTCAATCACAGCTAACACACACATGCCTCGTTCTTCGTGCCCCTTACCCATGGCAGTGAACCAGCCATCTTACTTCTTCAGAATGAGTTATCGCTCTTATCTGACTAAAGCTCATTCTGCCAGCCCTCTTCCCCTTCCTCTTCAAATGCAAGAGGTGTACTCCTTGAAGGAGATAAAGCACTTGGTTGTTAGCCAGCACTGTAGTTTCTCCCCTCTCTTCTATGCCCTGTTTTTCATGCTGCTTCCCCAGATTAGGCATTAGCAATGTTGTGTGCATGCCACATATCTTTTTTTTGGAGCGGGGGGCATACTGCCAGCACACGTGGTCGGATAAAAACATTTCAAGGTCAAGAAACCGAAGTCTCCAAACAAAGTTTGTTACCTTACTGTTCTGCGCATTCCAAACTTGTCAAGTGAGCGATTGCCAAATCTTGTCGAGGGGCAGCGTTGACGCGATCATGCCATCACACAATGTGCACTAGCTTTGACTTGCAGGTGCGCAGACTGCGCATGGCAGGCTACCCGGACAACTTACTGTGTTCCATAGCCGAAGGTCTTCTAGAAGACTTAAAACAGCCAACGAAACCGACTAGGTTTCAAAAAAAGAGCCCACTTTCAAAAACAGCGGTCATTCCGTATTTGCATAGGGTGTCGCATTGTTTAAAAAAGGTAGCACAAAAAGCAGGCATCAAAGTTTTCTTTTCAGCAAGAAACAAGTTCTCTAGTATGTGCCACAAGGTGAACTGAGAGGACAAAGGGCGTCGCGTGTGGGACAAGAAACACGCAAATAAGTTTGTTGAATGCTGTCTTTTAACACGGTATACGAAATCTCCCTCTCATGCGGTCGCTGTTACATCGGGCAAACAGGCTGCTGTATAAATGACCGTCTCAGGGAACACCGCAATCTTATGCGGGGTTCTGTTGGCAGCCACTTAGCCGCACATAGCTCCGTTTGCGGCTGTCAAGCAGTGTTTGATCAATGCAAGATACTTCGACGATACAGTGATCAACGAGCACATGAGATTTATGAGGCGTTTTGCATTGACAAGAAAAGTGACATGTGCGTGAGTGTCCCTTCGTTTAGCACTCCTCACCAGGGAAATTGCATATCTGTCAAGTGGATGATGGTATCTTCACAGTTTTTTCTAGATGCAAACAAAGATTTCATGAACAAAAAGTTCCATGTCACAGTTCTCCTCTCCCTCCTTTCATGTAGCGTGTGCGATATACCGTATATACTCGCATAATGAACCCACTCGCATAATGAACCCACCCCCCCACTTTGGTCCTTGAAAAATAAAAATCTATTTTTTAAGCTATGTATCTGTTCACTTTATTTCGGAATGATAGCCAGTGCCGTTGACGATTGAAACGACGTTAAATCACGCCATTATATCACAAAACAACGACGCAATAAAAGTTCAGACATGTTTTAACAACCATGCTAAACAGTTGCGAGCAGCGGGAGCGCGAACGACATGGATCGAAATTTAAAAGTCGCGCCTTTTGCAGCGGAGCGCCATCTGTCGAACGCAGAAGAAACCTCCTTGCTGATAGCGCCACGAAAGCACAGCGGCATAAAAACAAAGCATAAAACAAAGCAACAAAGTGCAACGGTGCAAGCCGCACAACCGTGCTAGTACACTGTAACCGCGCCGACGGCGCGACGTGCACCCGCAGCGTGCTTGCACCGCCGTCCGATGCTGCGTTTTGGTTGTCGGTAGGGCGCCTCTATGCCAGCGTATGAAGTAACAAAGGAACGCTGCCATCGAGGCGCCCTAGTTGTCGGGTTCTCACGGTGAACTTCGTTGGACGCCTGCTGTGTAGGGCACGTTGGGCCGGTACGCTAGCTGCGTGGCCGGCTTTAAACTTAAAAGTCGGTGAAACATGTGCTGGAGCATGAGAATGGAGCGACTGCACGACACTTCAGCGTCGATCCGTGTGCGTTCGTTACTGGATAAAACAAGAGGAAGAGCTTGGGGCTACAAAGAGGATCGTCGCGCATTTCGCGGGCCAAAACAAGGAAAGTTTCCCCTTGTGGAGAGTGAAGTTCTCGAATATGTTAGGAGGCTCCGCAGTCAAATCATTCCTGCCACTGACTTCAAGGCCGGCAGCAGTTTCACAGCGAGTTTCTTAATAATTTCACGCAAAATTTCTACTCTTATAACTCCCGCGATTTTTTTTCCCCGCGTAATGAACCCTCCCCCCCAAATTGGCGTCAACTTTACTGAAAAAAAGGTGGGTTCATTACGCGAGTAAATACGGTATACCCCCCATGTGTGGAATAAAACCTTGGTTGTTAGTTCATCGCTTGGTCCGTCCGTTTCACTGTCCCGTGTTTTGCGCTGTTTTTTTCGCTTCGTTGATCATGTACCAACCGGCCCAAATCAGCACCTTAGTGCATAGCCAGGGCCGTTGACGATCGAAACGACGTTAAATCACGCCATTATATCACAAAACAACGACGCAATAAATGTTCAAACATATTTTAACAGCGTCATTAACAGCGTCTAGGGGCAGCGTCAACGCTGCCCCTAGACAAGATTTGGCAATCGCTCACTTGACAAGTTTGGAATTGCGCAGAACAGTAAGGTAACAAACTTCTTTTGGAGACTTCAGTTTCTTGACCTTGAAATGTTTTTATCCGGTTGAGGCATGCACCGAGAACCGAAGCGGGCTAGCAGTTCAGACGGCGATGCGCTCAAGGCCCAGTTACGCTATCGCGATCTACTCTTGAAGGCGAAGCTCAAGTGTCCTCCAATTTTTAAATGCGAAGCATTTTTTTTGTGTACTGCAAGCACTTTTGCGTTTATAACTACGTATCTATCTATCTATCTATCTATCTATCTATCTATCTATCTATCTATCTGTCTGTCTGTCTGTCTGTCTGTCTGTCTGTCTGTCTCTCTATCTATCTATCTATCTATCTATCTATCTATCTATCTATCTATCTAGCCGCCTACGTCTGGGTGCTCTCGTGATTGCCTCCTTAACTTGGAGTAGACCAAAATTTGTATGGGAGGGTAACAGATATTGGCGAATTGTCTGGCTGGTCATGACATGAATAACGTGAAAAAAAATTGGGGGGACCCTCAAGCTTCGCCTTTAAGAGTTGAACGCGATAGCAATATCCTCTCCCGAGTGCGTACTTTAACCACTTTGTGCATACTTACTATGCACCCAATACATGGTGTTAAGGGAATATGCACAGTAAGGTGTGTGCCTTTTGTAATTGGTGTCCGGCTTTAAACTACGAAGTCATTATGATAGTCTGATGTTCTGATGCTCGATGGCAATGTACGCTTGTACCATGAAATATTACTGGGATATTACATGTTATATTGCGACGCCTATATAAAGGACGCTTGCGTTTGCGAAGCATGAAAGTTGTTTTCACTGCATTTCCAAGCAGAGGAAGTTATTTTCAGTGTATTTCCAAGCAGAGGTGTGGCTGTGTGGTTAGAACACCTGCTTGCCACGCAGACGGCCCGGGTTCGATCCTCACTCGAACCCGGAAATTTTTATGATTTATTTTATTTGCATCTTTCTCGATTTTTCGGTCACGAACAAGATGATGATTTTTTGCTCACAACCTACGACGACGACGACACCGCCGCTGCCGCCGCCGCCGGAATTTCTGCGAAACGAGCTCTTTAACGCTATCGCGTTAAAATTCTGTCGCTTACGTCGTCAAACCCTTTCCAGCAGACACATGTGGCACATACCCGTATACCACAGGCCGTGGTATGCGGGTATGTGCCACAGGAGTTTGACAATTTATATCTAACCAGGAACGGCGAGGACAGACATTAGTAATTTAAATGCGAGAGCGTTAAGAAAAACTGACGTCGGCAGCGTTGACCCGACGAATGCAAATAATAAATATCAGGGTCCCAGCAGGAATCGAACCCCAGCAATCTGCGTGGCAATCAAGTATTCTACCACAGAGCCACGCCTGGTCTCGGTACTTCTGTGGAAAGAGACCCTACCCTATGTAGGCGTAATGTTGGGGAAACGTCAATTGTGGTTGCAGCGCTGGCTATCTAATTTTATAAACATTACATATTTACTCTTATGAGGCAGGCGTCATGTCGGGTTCACGTCAATTGTATACTTAAGCGCCATCCACTGTGGTTGGTCCACGAAGCACTATCCAGGGCTACCATCCTCGCAAGCACAAGTGCTACATATCAGCTTACCGCTTCTGGTGTTGGTAATACCCATGTCTGGGTTGGCTTTGTTATGCAACTGTAAACAACTGTTTATATGAAAGATGTGCGACTATTCAACATATGTCTGTGCGTACAACATTTGTACATATCTTTAACGTCATTTCGTAACCTTTCGCTCAATAAAAAAATCACAACCCAGTCACCTTGCCTCCACATGCTTCGCATAACATCGATTCTCATGGTACTTAGGATCTGCCAAATTTTTTCTTTTTTTGTTTTCCTGCACCATGCTTGCGGCTCCGCACCGCGAGGTGCTGCCAGTGAAGTGCCTCTGTCGGTGCATGCTAGTTTTGTAACTTTATCTGGATGCACTTGGAAATCTATTCTAATGAGTGTTTCACCTCCTAAATATTTCTTGCTTCGTAGTGTAAGAATCTGCTGCCTGACCATGTTGTATATAAACATCTTGTCCATGTCTCTTCCCTTGTTGTCTGAGCTCCTAGACCCACGAACCTTTGCACATGGGACATGGCAGAATCTAGTAAGGTAAATGCCTGCATTCAAGGTGCTAAAGTATCAGAAGTGTGGTTCATTGGGCTAGTTGGTCAGACAGTGTAAAAAGTAAAAACGGCGCGAATTACACGTAACACAGCGAAGGAACACACAGGACGAGTCTATTTGTCAGAGCTTTTATGCTGTAAAGCATGCTGGTATAAGAGTGAGCAATTTGTGCTTTGTGAATGTGGCTCGGGCTTTTCTCATACCTGCAGTGGCAACCAATCGTGGAGTACCTCTCACAGTCGACCACTTCACCTTTGTTCGCTTGCCCATCTACAAGCCACCGCATGAGGTCGTGCGGAACGCGGCATCACGTGGCAATCCAGCGCCAGTCCCTGCAGCTACAGTAGCATTGGCTAGAGAGAGAAAGAGGGTAGGATATTTTGTACCTCTCTCGAAATTGGACGCGTCTCACATCACTGAGTATGTATGCGGCTTATACAATCACGGTTGGTGCAAATTTTGGTGTGATGTGAATTCAAGTATTCTCTGGTACAAAAAAAGTCCACCGACGATTACAATACTGCCCAATGCAAATTCTGAGCGCAGCTTCTTGTTGCAGCAACGCCAACTGTGTTGAAGTTTTGGCTATCCACAGTTGTAGCAATGTAACATTCGTTCCATATTGCCACAGAAACTGCCAGCACTCGAGTGCTATGCACACCACTTTGTGCATTGCAGGCATCGCGAACCAAATGAAAAAGCATCGCGAACCAAGCGCGAGCCCTGCATGCGCATGAGCTCTGACTTAGGGGCCAGTGCACGTGACGGTGGAAAAAAGAGAGGTCAGTTGCCAGTGGCTCGTGACATCGACAGACTTCATGCTTGCTCTCTTTTGTCTTCGTTCGCTCTATCGGTTACACCGCCGACGCCAATGGCACTGCCGCTCAACGCAAGGAACGGGTGCTTAAAGCTGCACTCTAATACATCGTATATTAATATCAGCTGTTCCAAATGCATTGCAGTATCGCTTCTGTTCATACAACTGTGTGAGCAGGAGCCGCTGCAGTGGTTTAGCCTACAAAAATAGGATTCCCCATAATCAGTCTTTCCTCTCTTTTTTTGCAATAATCAGTGCTGCTGTGAGGCTCTGTATGATCACATGGTCATGACGGTGAAGAAGGGGGCAGTCAGGCTGTTAAAGATGAAGCTCTTTATAATGCAAACTTATGGCTATCCTAGTTGCTGGCTGTTGGTAATGTGCTCATCTGTGAAATGTGTTGGCTTTGGTAGATGCCTTATCAAACTTTCCCAGCATTATTGCTGGTGCTTGCGTTGGCACTAGAATAAACTCGGCTACTCGTGTCCTGTTCGTAATCTTAGTAGAACAGTCTGAAACAGTCACAAAGTTCCTAACATTGTGGCATTACCTGTGACAAGCATTGGAAGCAGTTTTTATGGGTGAAACCTGATCACATCTAACATAAACGAATAAGTGTGCGTGGCAATATAAAGGCCAAGGTCAACAAAATTGCACCTCACGTGCTGTGTGCTCCTTTTCTTACTGCAAGAAAGCCAGCCGAATCATACAGTTAGTGTAGCATGCTGATAGAAATCATCTCCCCTACGCCACCACAATTTCGGCAGATGTCAGTTCTTTTCGACTAGGATCTGTCCTACTTAAAATGTAACCTTCAGGAGAATGCAGACCAGTGGCGTTTGCTTCTCGCTCCATGTCCGCCACGGTGGATCAGTGGTGGTGCTTGGCTACTTCCCTGAAGGTCGCGGGTTCGATCCTGGTCACGGCGGTCACATTTCGGTGGAGGTGAAATGGTAGAGGCCCTTGTACTGTGCAATGTCAGTGCACGTTAAAGAACACCAGATGGTCAAAATTTCCGGAGCCCTCCACTACAGCATCTCTCATAATCATATTGTTACGGGGTGGTTGCGTATGTAGAAGATGTATTTACTGGGAAAAACACAGGCAAGAGTCACGATGGCTGACCAAGACACTCGCGCGCCAGTCAGCTTCTCTCGCTCTTCGTCTTCCTTCACTTTATCTCCGTAACAGGACCCCCGGGCGTTGAAGCGCCGTATCGGCGCAACTCCGGAGAAGAAGTACGAGAGAAGTAGGGTTTCAGCCGCGAAACATGCACAATGTCAACAGGTGCCGAACTTGGTGACGTATCAAAGTGCAATGGCGCTATCTCATAGTTCACATCGCTAACTTGACGCAACACTTGGTAGGGTCCTGCGTAGCGGGGCAAGAGTTTCTCGGAGAGGCCTACACGGCGACATGGTGACCAGAGGAGCACCCAGTCACCTGGGGCAAACTTCATATTACGATGCCGCTGATCATAGCGGACTTTTTGCATATCCTGCGACCTGGCGAGGCGAGATCGGGCGACTTGACGAGCCACGTGAGCCTGGTCGATGGCTTGTAGCGTACGTGGTAGCAGATGGCACGGGAGGCAAGACGGTTTCAAACGGGAATGTAGGGTCGCGACCATACAAAAGATAAAAAGGTGAGAATCCCGCGGTGTCATGTCGAGAGGAATTATACGCAAAAGTCACATAGGCCAACGTGGCGTCCCAGTCCCGATGATCTTCGGAGACGTACATCGAAAGCATCTCTGTGAGTGTGCGGTTGAGACGTTCAGTTAGACCATTTGTTTGTGGGTGGTAGGCGGTAGACAGCTTGTGCTCTGTGGCACAAGATCGAAGGAGGTCGTCGACAACTCTGGACAAGAAAGAGCGGCCGCGGTCCGTAAGCAGCTGTCGAGGTGCACCATGGATGAGGATGACGTCATGAAGGAGAAAATCCGCGACGTCAGTGGCACAACTAGTTTGCATGGCCTTTGTTATCACGTAACGTGTCGCGTAATCCGTGGCGACGGCGATCCACTTATTTCCCGAGTCGTCGTCGCAAAAGGCCCAAGCAGGTCAAGGCCCACGCGATAAAATGGTTCAAGGGGGACTTCAATTGGGTGGAGATATCCAGCTGGCGGCAACGGAGGTATTTTCCGGCGTTGGCATAGGTCGCAAGTCGCGACATATCGACGCACGGAGCGGTACAGTCCAGGCCAGAAGAACCGACGTCGCACGCGGTCGTATGTGCGTGAAACTCCGAGATGTCCCGCCGTCGGTGCGTCGTGAAGTTGTTCGAGTATGACGGGTCGTAGATGACGGGGAACGACAAGCAGCAGCTCTGGGCCTTCAATGCTGACGTTGCGACGGTAGAGGATGCCGTCATGCAGCACGAACATACGGAATTCGGCATCGTGGCTGCCAGACTGGACAGCGTCGATGATAGCGCGCACGGACTCATCCTGCCGTTGCTCGGTGCGCATATCGGTGATGTCAGTAAACGCCATTACGCAGCTGTCCGGGTCATGCGCAATGGGATCAGGAGGATCCACCGGATGACGAGAAAGACAGTCTGCGTCCATGTGCAAACGGCCAGATTTGTAGGTGACGCTAAATGAAAATTCCTAGAGCCGCAAAGCCCAGCGACCAAGACGTCCGGTCGGGTCCTTCAGAGAAGTGAGCCAGCAGAGGGTGTGGTGGTCTGTAACGACGGTGAACATGCGGCCAAATAAATATGGCCGGAACTTGGCGACGGCCCAAACTAAAGCCAAACACTCTCTCTCAGTGATGGAATAATTTTTCTCAGGGGGAGAGAGCAGGCGACTGGCGTAAGCTATTACGCACTGTCTACCGTGATGCCATTGAGCGAGAACTGCGCCGATACCGTGCCCACTTGCGTCAGTTCGGACCTCCGTGGGAGCAGATGGATTAAAGTGGGCAAGTATGGGAGGCGTAGTTAGGAAGCCGATGAGAGCGGTGAACGCTTGAGCCTGCTCAGGGCCCCATGAGAATGTGGCATCCTTCTTCAGCAGGTCTGTCAGTGGCCTAGCAACGTCGGCGAAGTTTTTCACAAAACGACGAAAGTAAGAGCATAGGCCGATGAAGCTCCGGACGTCAGAAGAAGAGCGGGGCAGAGGAAAGCTGCGAACGGCGCGGATCTTTTCGGGATCAGGTTGGACGCCGTCAGCGTTTACAAGATGGCCCAGCACGGTAATTTGACGGCGGCCAAATTGGCATTTCGTGGAATTCAGTTGAAGCCCGGCTTTTCTGAAAACTGCAAGAATTGCAGCGAGACGGGTCAGATGGCTGTCGAAGGTGGAAGAAAAGACAATCACATCATCCAGGTAACAAAGACAAGTAGACCACTTGTAACCACGCAGTAGAGAGTCCATCATCCGTTCGAATGTCGCAGGAGCGTTGCATAGGCCAAATGGCATGACCTTAAACTGGTATAAACCATCAGGTGTTATGAAGGCCGTCTTCTCACGGTCCATTGCATCGACAGAAATCTGCCAGTAGCCGGACCGAAGATCAATGGACGAGAAGTATGTAGCTCCGTGCAGGCAGTCCAACGCGTCATCGATGCGCGGAAGCGGGTATACGTCTTTTCGCGTGATCTTATTTAAATGGCGATAGTCAACGCAGAAGCGCCAGCTACCGTCTTTTTTCTTCACAAGGACGACAGGGGAGGCCCAAGGACTATCTGATGGTTCGATGACACCTTTGCTGAGCATTTTGTCGACTTCCGTTTGGATAACCCTGCGCTCAGTATGGGAGACCCGATAAGGGGCGCCGTCGAATAGGGCTGGCGTCACCAGTGTTTATACGGTGCTGAACGACGGATGTTTGCCCTAGAGGTCTCTCGTCAAAATCGAAAATGTCGCTGTATGAAACGAGCAGGCGACGGATGTCATTGGCCTGTGCAGGGTTGAGATCGGGTGCAATCATCTTCAAGAAATCATCCGGCAGGGAACAGGTGCTGTTAGCTGCAGTAGAGGGCAGTAAATCAGTCTCGGCGGCGAGAGCTGCAATTTCAAATTCGTCGGCACTAGATATGTTGGCCAAGAACATGCCACGGGGAAGCACTTGAGGGCACAAGCTGAAATTTAAAAGTGGGAGCGAGGTACGGTTGTCGGTGACAGTCACAAGCGTATGTGAGACGGCAACGTTGCGGCTCAAAAGGACGTTCGACGAGGGGAACGAGAACATATTCACCATCGGGAACCTGCGGCTGTGCGGTCAAAACGACGTAGGTGGCTGCCTGAGGTGGCAGACGCACATCTTGAGGAGAGCACAGGCGCGGCGTGGTAGGGTTGGGAGCAGTGACGAGCTGAGGCAGTTCTAGCTGAAGGACGCCGGTAGCACAATCGATGAGAGCAGAATGATTGGACAAGAAGTCCAGGCCAAGGATAACGTCATAAGGGCAGCGGTCAATCACGGCGAAGAGAACGGAAGTGAGCTGGTCGACTATACTCAAGCGGGCAGTACACATACCAAGAACCATCGGCGTGCCGCCATCGGCCACACGGAGCATTTGTGTAGCTGCTGGTGTCAGGACTTTCTTTAAACGCGAGCGTAGGCTGGCACTCATAACCGATATGTTTGCGCCAGTGTCGACAAGTGCTTGGACAGGTACGCCGTCTACTTCAACGTCTATTACACTTCGTCTGGTGGGTACGGAGAGAGGATTTGCTGCAGTAGTCGTCAATGCAGCACCACCTCCGGGGGCTGCATTTCTTACTTTTCCGATGTGCGGCCGAAAGCCACGGAGGGCGACGGGCGTCGTGGCTGCGGCGAAAGGGACGATGGGCGACGTGTTTGCGGCGAACGAGATTGGTGCGCACGAGGTGAAGGCGAGCAACTGTACCAAGTGTTCCGAGCAGAATTGTCAACGGCGTTGGACTCGGGAGCAGGTGAAAAGTCGTGGGCGGTACCGTCGAATCGGGTCCTATTCGGCGTTGCGCGAGGTGCCGACGACCATGTGCTGCGGCAGTAACGAGCGATATGTCCAACGCGGTGGCAGTTGAAACATATAGGGCGGTCATCTGCAGTTCTTCACTCAGCCGGGTTGCGAGAACGTGGAGAAAACTGTCGGTTTGAGGAGGACATAGCAAAAGGGCGTTCGCTTACTCTTGGCACGGCGACAGAGCACACGGCATGCACTCCGATATTTTCAAGTTCCTGGCGAACGATGGCTTGAACTAGAGGAACGGTAACAGGGGTGGCATCGGCGCTGCGCGAATAGAACGCCGAGGGCGCCATTGCCTCCAGTTCACGACGAACAATTCGTGTCAGGTCTTCCGGTGGTGGTGGACGTTGTTGTGCGGACTGGTTTTCACAAGTCGACGTTGCAGCGGTGTTTGGGAGTCTAGCGAACGGTTGCAGTATGCGGCAGCTTTTCGCTTGCTCGAACTGACGACACTCCTTGACGATCGCGTCCACGGTGGAACAACCCTTGCACATCAGGAGATTGAATGCGTCGTCGGCGATCCCCTTCAGCACATGCCCGACCTTCTCGCCTTCCGTCATGTCATTGTCGGCCTTGCGACAGAGAGCCAGCACGTCCTGAATGTATGCGAGGTATGACTCCGTCGAAGACTGGGCACGGCAGGCCAATTCCTTTTGGCGGCGATCTTGCGGCCGGCAGGTTTGCCAAATACCTCTCGCATCTTTTCTTTGCATCGGTCCCAGCTAGTGAGTTCTTCTTCGTTGTTTTCATACCACACTTTGGCCGTACCTCTCAAGTAAAACAACACATTAGCCAACTGAAGTGTGGGGTCCCATCTGTTCGGTACACTCACGCGTTCAAACATGACCAACCAGTCTTCGACATCGACGCCATCGGTCCCGCAGAATGTGCCGGGATCCTTAGGTGGTACGAAAACGTACGGTGGAAGCGCGTTTGATGGAGACGGCGGCGACGTTGACGCGGAGGGCTCAACGTTGGTCATGACTGGAAAAGCGATGCAACGTCCGCTGCGGAGCTCCGTTGCCTGCTGTTGTACCCCGTACCTCCCACCAATATGTTACGGGGTGGTTGCGTATGTAGAAGATGTATTTACTGGGAAAAACACAGGCAAGAGTCACGATGGCTGACCAAGACACTCGCGCGCCAGTCAGCTTCTCTCGCTCTTCGTCTTCCTTCACTTTATCTCCGTAACAATATCATGGTTTTGGGATGTAAAACCCCAGATATTACTATATTATTATTATTCTCGCTCCATGACTGCCGCGGAACAGGGGTACAGTCCACCAGAGAAGGAAGGTCTGGTGGCGACGTGGGAAATGCATAGGTTTGATGAGTTCATGTGTGGGATAAGCTTTGCCATGAAAACGAACCATCAACCACTAGTCACTGTTCAGCAAAGTGGAACTTGATATGCTACCCTCTCGTATCCAAAGACTGCACCTCAAGCTCATGCACTACTAGTTCACCATGCAGCATTTTATCGTGAAACTACTAGCAACTGCCGATACTCTCTCAAGGATACCACCAAAGGTTTCTTCTCTTCCCGACACGGTGAAATAGTTTGCAACAGAAGTTGTTAACAATGCATCCTCAACTTTGCATTGAATCCAGATGACATCAAGAAAGCCCAAAGCATAGATGGCGAGTGCACCTCCCTTATTTCTTTAGCCCAACATGATTGGCTCACAAGAAGAAGCTGCCCTTACATGTAATGAAGTATGCTAATGAGATCACAGTCTGAAAAGGTCTTCTCAAAGGCCCCTGCATCGTGGTTGCTACTTCCTTGAGACCAGCAGTCCTGAATTTGCTGTGCGACGGTCATCATGGTATGAATCACTGCAAAGCAAAAGCCAGAGATTCTGTGTGGCGGCCGGGGATTACAAAAGACATTGAGTCCATGTTTGCCCGATGCAAGCAGTGTGCATGCACTCGCATAAACCCAGCAGAGCCACTTATTCCCAAACCTTTACCAGGTCGCCCATAGGAGGTTTTGGGCATGAATCTCTTCCACAGCAAAGAGCAAACGTTTTTGCTCGTTGTGGAAAATTAGTCTCACTTCCCTGAGGTTATTCCCTTCGATGATCTACAGCCCTTGCAGTCGTCGAGGTGCTCAAGAGCATATTTGCTCGGCATTGTATCCCAGAAGTTGTGAGATCAGATGATGGGCCACCGTTGTCCTCTCACGAGCTTGTCGTCGGCGTTGCCGTTGAGCCGCCACTTCCCGCGCCTTACGTTCATTTTCATCCATGGCAGAAAGAGAATGTGTGGTCTGGAACGCGCTTACATACGCATTTGCACCGCAGCGTCCTCTCGTGTATTTTATTTTTTTCACTGCAGCATGCATTGTGTTCGTTTTCATCCATGGCAGAAAGAGAATGTGTGGTCTGGAACGCGCTTACATACGCATTTGCACCGCAGCGTCCTCTCGTGTATTTTATTTTTTTCACTGCAGCATGCATTGTGTTCGTTTTCATACATGGGCAGAAAGAGAATGTGTGGTCTGGAACGCGCTTACATACGCATTTGCACCACAGTGTCCTCTCGTGTATTCAGCGTCATCGTCATCGGGTACCTTGCATGTGCTAACGCACTTATTCTTTATCGTCATCAGCGTCCTCGTCATCGTCCATGGCATATAGTGGGTACCTTGCATGTGCTGTGCCGGACAACGTACAAGCCTCGACCCTAAGGTGCTTCACCCCTAAAAGCGAGTGCAACTTTAACCAACGTCATCAAGCTAGGCCGCTACCTCCACTGGGGAGGACGAGTGTAGTTTGACCCGAAGAAGTTCAACCTGCTATGATAAATGAGGGCCAACGACCTCGCTGTTACAACATAGCAACTGATCAAGGTGCAATCCTGCAGCAGAATGGGCGACACCTGTTGGGGTTTTCACAGCAGAATAAAACAGACCCTGTAACTCCTGTGAACACAACACAGGGTGCTTCTTCTGCAATGTTGATGGCGGACATACCAGACACTGCACCGAATGTAGTACCAGACATCAGCAGTAACTCTCAAGACGATGGTGTTATGAGAACACATAAGTGGCCACCCAGCCCGTCTGGACTTGTAATGCTACGTTACAACTTCTTGAAGGAAGGAGGTGTTGCGATGTCACCTGTGTTCTGCCGACTGTCTGGTGGCGGCACCTGTCTCGGGGACCAAGATGGGCATGTCAGAATAAAGCACTTGATGTTGCGACGCTGACCGGATGCACACGTGTGTCTGGCTCTGGCGCTCATAGCGTTCAAGCCAGCTCAAAACACAATGATAAATATGCATGGCCCCCCCAAATATGCAGTGCAGAGGCATCAACATCAGCCTTTGTACTCCAGCGCAAGAATCCAGGAAGCTCCCTCTCTTCGATGGAATGGTTCCTTCCGCTGAACCACTCCAACCATGTGTAGTATAAAAACATTTAATTGTGCAATGTAAGGAATCAACAATGAAATGATTTTCCATCTCTACTTGCGTGTCCAGGGGGATGCACAAGGTCGGATTTGTCAGACGACCATAGTGGTCTCGTAGGAAGACGCAGCTGCGGCATGTTTTGGTAAAACTGGTGCAGCGAAGCAGAGGTGCACGCATGTAATGTAGCAGATAGAACATCGGTAGGTAATGTCACCGCTTTGATACTCCATGTGATGTTGCCATCACGTGATACTTCTTGTCTCTTGGAGGCTTTTCTACAGCTTGGTGAGAATATTCAAGATCATCAGATGGGCCACGTAAATTTTGAAATATTGAATTATCAGGGATGCTATCGTGCTGTTTCCAGTCATATCAGGGTTTCCAATAAATGGTGTTTCATATGAGATCATAAAGTTATCGTAGAAGATGTTGGTGTCCACACTTCTGTAATGCAATAGCGCCATTCTCCACAGCATTTGCACCTTTAGAGGGGGAGATGCTATAGTATCTAATAGCGCTATCATCATCACTAGATAGTGTGGCTCACTCAGCATGTGATGCTCGCACTATGAGCAATCTTGTGTTTGACTTGGTCATTGCTGATGTGGTATATAGAACATTCCTTAAATGTATGACTTAGTTACCCATACTAACCTGGGTAGCCAAAGCATGGAGGATAACCAAATGGAAGCAGTAAATTATGAAGTTGTAGGCCTGACATTTAAACCATATAACAGGAAGCAACTGCAGGTAGCTGATGTTCCAGTTCAGATTTTGTAATTAGAGTGGTGGACCAGAGAACAGAAACAGTCGAGAATTGCAGTTGGTTAGATGATAAGCGAGATCTTTGTAGGCATATCAGGCTGATGAGGTCAATTGGTGATGCCTTTGGGAACAGGAAAATGTGCTGATGATTGCAGACTGCCAGCGTACCCTGTGAGCAAGGACAACACGATGCAAGCGAAGACAACACGACTGGGCGTCGGGTGGCACGCAAGCGCCTTTGCTGCTGTGAGATTCAGCGCAGCAGCTGCAAGCGGCTGCGTTCATCGGAGAATACACGGTTGCGACGTCCGTTCAGGCATGACCACATCCATCCTGGTAGTAAAACAAGTACGAACTGATTCTTTTTTTACTGCAAAGCTGAGTCATGAGCAGACTCGAGGGGAGAAAAACCTCACATGCAAATATGGCCTGCACTTCCCTCCAGGGAATAAATAATGGGTCGCATTCTTGAGAAGTAGTTGCCTGGATTGATGATTGGATACACTTGACCACTTGTCCTGCCCGGTTCTTCTTTGCTGTCTTTCTTTTATCACTGGCTTCTTTCTTTGATTCTTTGGCAAATTCCCTATGATTTTTGTGGCTAGTATAATATAACACCTTTTATAGGAACTTGAGGGCTCCATATGTAGTACGTGGGTAACATACAGGGTGGTTCTTTGTTTTTGGCTGTGCAGATTTCTTCATAAAAGCCTATGACAGTCATACTCTTATCGATTTTGCACATTGAGTCTACTTTGAGGCAACAGTACTATACCACAGCTAAACATTGAAGTGACTAGACTCAAGCCTCGATATAACGAGCACAGATATAACGAAATATCAGTTATAACAAACTAATGAAAAATAGTCTTGCAGCAGATACAGTGTTAGAAATCTACGTTCATAACAAATTATAACGAACTTATTTTTGTGCAAGATACAGCTTTGTTAAAATGAGGCTTGAGAGTAATTTTAAAAACTCATCAACTTTAGTTGTTGACTTTAGGATGGTTGTTTATACTAGCAACCATCATTCAATGCGCAACACTAGACAAGGACGAAGAAAAGACTGAAACAACACGAGCGCAACGCTTTGCACTTTTGTTGTTTCAGTGTCTTCTTTGTCCTTGTCTAGTGCTGCAAATTGTAGTGTTGTCTAGCGTTAGCAACTAGTCCCAAAAACAGAAGTACACTGCTTATTCCGTGCATGTGACCGGTAGGGTTTATCTGTATTTTTCTTGACCTCAAACAGGTACAAAAAAAACTTCCCCATCTCCCACTAAAGGGAACCATGTGTGGATGTGAAGCAGCGGGGAGATGGCTGGCTTGAGCGGGAGAAACGTTGCCGCTCCCGATTCATGGCAGCGGCCCGGGCGCTCATCGTGGCGCTGCACAGGAGAGAGAATGAGGCGCGCGCACTCCGTCGTTTTCAACCGCGGAACTACCGTGGCGCCCCCCAGCGGAGTATGTAGCTGTCGCACCACCTGTCGTGCGCGCCGCTCCGTTGAGTAGAGGATTCCTAGAGGAGAGAACGGGGGGAGGGAACCGTAGGGGAGGAGAGAGAGGGGGGAGGGGACGCGCATGCGCTGAAGGGGTGTGGGACGCGGGCACCACTCCATAGAGTAGAGGATTTCTAGAGGAGAGAAAGGTGGGGAGCATAGGAGAGGAGAGGGAGGGGGGTGTGGGACGCGGGAAGGAGGGACGAACAAAGCCCCCCGCAAACACATGCAAGCAAGATCAAGGAATGGAGTCAACGTGGGTGACAGACACCACCGGTAGTGCGTGTTATTCTTTGCTTGCACCCACCACCTGCCTAGCCATTGCTAAGCAGCCACTCTGTGCTCTCGTCCATGACTCTGCTGACTGTGGTGGTGGTTGACGCCGTTATTGTACTACAGTGTTCTGGTTCGCATAGTGTGTGCTTCCCTACTTCATGAAAGTGACCGGACGCGGGATGGAGGGACACAGCCCTGAGCATAAAATGCTTCGCATCTAAAACTCTTGCACCCGTTGGCAAGCAGCAGCACTGCAGTGGCTGCCCCCGAGTCTTTCCACAGCCTCATTGAGATCTTTAGGACAAACATGGCGCACTTGTAGCAGTGGCTGAACAGAGGGCACTTCCCATGACCATCAGAGTGCATTGATTATATGCAGGGCTCTGTGTTTCTGCATAAATCTGAAAAAATTTGATAAACACTCGCCGGTAAGACGGGAACAAACAGCGCTGGACATGAGACTGTGAAAGAACGGCAGATGTCGGTCTCTTACGACAGTCCTTTATTTTTCATCCTTTATTTCACAACAGTCCTTTAACGACAGTCCTTTTTTTTCATCAAGGTGAGGGAGACTGGGAGAAAAAGCTGTGAAGCAGCTTGACTAGCTCCTGCTCATTCCAAAAGTACACTTTTGCGAGTTTACAGCCGTGCACATTAACAGCCTTATTAACTGAGTAAGTGACCAGGAAGTGATAAAAATATGAAAGGATGAAAAAGCAGGATTATCAGCAGCAATGCAATGCATATTGATTAGAAATAAAATGAATAAGAAGACTTTGCAACAACTTATATTGCAAAATTAAACACGGAATTTCAGAGAATTGGAGATTTATGAGAAATAAACTCCAATAAACACTGAATTTCCTCCAAAAGAATAAACTTCAAAAAACACCCTCCGAATTTCAAGTAAAATTAACTCCGAAAACACGGAGCCCTAAATATATGAAATAGTTTGCTTTGGGACGAACATAGGGCACTTGTGGCAGGTGCTGAACAGCCAAACAGAGGGCACGTCCCATCACCATCGAAGTGCATTGATTATATGGCACGGTTTGCTTTGGGACAAACATAAGGGCACTTGTGGCAGTGGCTGAACAGGGGGGCACTTCCCATCACCATCGAAGTGCATTGATTATGTGGCATGGTTTGCTTTGGGACAGACATAGGGCACCTGTGGCAGTGGTGGAACGAGGGCACTTCCCATCACCACCGAAGTGAATTGAGTATATGGCGCGGTTTGCTTTCAGACAAACATAGGGCACTTGTGGCAGTGGCTGAACAGCCAAACAGAGGGCACGTCCCATCACCATCGAAGTGCATTGATTATATGGCACGGTTTGCTTTGGGACAAACATAAGGGCACTTGTGGCAGTGGCTGAACAGGGGGGCACTTTCCCATCACCATCGAAGTGCATTGATTATGTGGCATGGTTTGCTTTGGGACAGACATAGGGCACCTGTGGCAGTGGTGGAACGAGGGCACTTCCCATCACCACCGAAGTGAATTGAGTATATGGCGCGGTTTGCTTTGGGACAAACATAGGGCACTTGTGGCAGTGGCTGAACAGCCAAACAGAGGGCACGTCCCATCACCATCGAAGTGCATTGATTATATGGCACGGTTTGCTTTGGGACAAACATAAGGGCACTTGTGGCAGTGGCTGAACAGGGGGCACTTCCCATCACCATCGAAGTGCATTGATTATGTGGCATGGTTTGCTTTAGGGACAGACATAGGGCACCTGTGGCAGTGGTGGAACGAGGGCACTTCCCATCACCACCGAAGTGAATTGAGTATATGGCGCGGTTTGCTTTGGGACAAACATAGGGCACTTGTGGCAGTGGCTGAACAGCCAAACAGAGGGGCACTTCCCATCACCATCAAAGTGCATTGATTATGTGGCATGGTTTGCTTTGGGACAGACATAGGGCACCTGTGGCAGTGGTGGAACGAGGGCACTTCCCATCACCACCGAAGTGAATTGAGTATACGGCGCGGTTTGCTTTGGGACAGACATAGGGCACTTGTGGCAGTGGCTGAACAGCCAAACAGAGGGCACATCCCATCACCATCGAAGTGCATTGATTATATGGCACGGTTTGCTTTGGGACAAACATAGGGCACTTGTGGCAGTGGCTGAACAGGGGGCACTTCCCATCACCACCGAAGTGCATTGATTAAAGGGGCCCTGCAACACTTTTTGAGCATGCTCAGAAAACGCTGCCGATCGGTAGTCCAGGCTCTCGAGAACACGCGAGCCAAATATTATAGCGCAGCACGTGGTGTGGAATTCACAATAAATTCTCAAAGTCAGCTAAAAATTGTTTTCTCTTCTCTCGACAAATGACGTTGCGTACTCAAAAATCACTCGTCACCGACATTGTATCAGCCATTGGCTGATTTGAGCATGGCGCGCTCGGTAGTTACAGAGGCCGCCGCGGGAGGCCATGACTTGTCCACGCGTGCGCGTGCGATCACAATGAAAATTCGCGTATTCGAAGAAAAAAAAAAAGAGAAAAAGCGCTCAAGATCACGAGGCGCGCGTGACGTATTTTCTTTCCCCGTGCCATCCCTCCCTGCTTAGCTTCCAGCGCTTTCGACGGGACGAGAGAAGAGAGAATGCAATTGCAGCGTGCGAGAAATCTTTGTAACTCCACTCGTACTGGACGGATTCCAAAAATTTTTGCGGTGGTGAATTCGTGAGGCAATAAGCTCCTTTAGTGAATCCATTCCATGGCTACTTGGAAAAGTGTTGCAGGGCCCCTTTAAATGACATGGTTTGCTTTGGGATAAACATAGGGCACTTGTGGCAGTGGCTGAACAGCCAAACAGAGGGCACTTCCCATCACCACCGAAGTGAATTGAGTATATGGCACGATTTGCTTTGGGACAAACATAGAGCACTTGTGGCCGTTGCTGAACAGAGGGCACGTCTCATCACCATCGAAGTGCATTGATTATATGGCCCGGTTTGCTTTGGGACAAACATAGGGCCCTTGTGGCTGTGGCTGAACAGGGGGCACTTCCCATCACCACAGAAGTGCATTGATTAAATGACATGGTTTGCTTTGGGATAAACATAGGGCACTTGTGGCAGTGGCTGAACAGCCAAACAGAGGACACTTCCCATCACCACCGAAGTGAATTGATTATACCTGACGTGGGAGGCCCTGCATATCGGCCGCCATCATGGACTTTTCAGATGTGCTGGCGAGTGTTAGGGGCAAATGCAATGGCACAATCATTTTTGAATGCCGCTACATTTAATTTTATATTTCAAAGGACAGGAAAGCCCCCTTCTCAAGTTTATGAACTTGCTGATCTAACAAAATAATTATAGCATGGCCATCACTTCGTTCAACCGAGTTTCAGCTGTATGCAAGTTGGTATTAAATAATTTTGGATAGAAGCCAGGGGGCTGGCCAGCTTTTGTTTAAGTGTATACACATGTTTCATTTTGCGTTTGTATGGCTTGCTGCTGCTGTCTTCTTGCTGCAGGCTTTCTTTTTTCTTTTTGTTCAAACTAGTGTTTGCTCACGGACAATGTTTAATCACCCAGGGCTGGCCAACAAACATTTTCGGACACGCCACGGACTGCAAAAAGCTGCCACCAAGCTACCTGGTGAACGTTTCAGTTACACTGCCAAGGTTGACAGTCATAGCATGCACGCAACTTCTCTAAAGAAGCTCTCTGGAAGCCAGGTGGCAGCCTCCTATCGCAAGTTTTCACCAAGAAAAGTTACAGACACACAGCCGAACGATTTGGAGCCAGCTTCTCCTCTACGAAAGCAGGTGTGTTCGCCACAGTCTTCCCCGTCTAACAAGGACAAATTGATGAAGGCAGGGCCTTCATCACCAAGCAAGGACAGAAGTGTTTTTGAGGATGGAACAGTAAATGATTCGGAAAAGATAGCAGTAGAGGTTGTGGCGTCCAGCTGCATGTCCTCCAAGGCAAAGTCGTTGCGAGAGTTCCGGATATCAAAACACTTGCAGGCAACGCCACGTGTCCAAGAGCCTTCTGTGGGCACGCTTGTGAGCACAAGTTCAAAGCACCCAGTTGTGTTGGTGAAGGATTTTCTCAAAGATGAACTGTCTGACTCTTTGTCGCGAGAAGACAAAAAAAATGCCAGCTAAGGAGGCAACTCTTGTCACACCTCATGTGCGCAGCGACTACTGGCAGAACACGGCTGCTTGGGACATCTACAAGTTTTTGAAAGCGAGACAGACTGGCCCGACACCAGGGAGCCAAGACAAGTCGCCTGTGACTGTGGAAGTGTGTTTGGCTGATCTTTCGACAGACACAGCCATGTCGGATGAAGATCCAGCACAAGTCAGCCAACCTCTTCCTGCTCAACGCCTTCCAAGTGTTGTGCAGGGCAAACAACCAGCATTCATCGAAGCAAGCTCGTGAGTTTTTCTTTTTTTTTCATTAACCTCTTCATAGCCAATCCTGGGATAACTCGGGGCGACAACACACGCACAAGCCTGGCCAATCCCTAGTATGCTCGTTTTGCCTCTTTAAATCACTCCCTGCCTCGTGTGAGACAATTCTCCTAAAAAAAAAAAAAAAACGCCAGGCCTGCGCAGAACGCGCAGCACAGTCACAGCGAAAGCTGGAAGAGCGGCCTTTCTAGAGCTTTTTTAAACACTCTTGGGGCAACTACTACAAGCACACTTGCATGGTACTCACTACGGCATAAGTACTAATCATAATTTTTGTGTAGTGGGGAAGCGTTCAATATGCCATTATTCGTCATTCTTCGGAAAAGCGCAGTACCCGCTACACACTTGGAACGCATTGTGTGCAATTTGTTGATGCTGTGACTGACGACGAAGAATGATGCCTGAGGCTTTTGTAATGGGTTGGAGCATTGAACAACCCACTCGTTACGCAATTCGCGTTGTGTGACGCCTGGCTGTTACTTTACTGTTCTAAAACGCTTTACTACACATGTTAACGCGATTCCTTACCCGACATGAAGCATGCATAGGGTCAGTTTGCAACGCAGTTTCAAGCACCGGCGTAGCTCAGTGGTAGAGTGCTGGGCTGCCACGCAGATTGCCCCGGTTCGATTCCCACTCTATCATAGGTATTTTTTATTTATTTAGTTTTTTTTCTTATTTCGCGCGACAGTGGTTTCGGACACTGGTGGCGGCGGACAACTACGGCTAAAAAACGGCCCTTGTTGCGATCTCATAACAGCTCTCGCTGTAAAATTAATAATTCGGGTGTGTCCCAACATCTATGAAGAGAACATATAGACAAATATAGCTTGTAGTGAAATTTTTGACAGGAGAGGGAGCACATGCTTGGACATCAGCATTGGCTTGCATGTCTTAGCCAGCTTCTCAGCCTGGCGAGTCAGCGTGCCACGTGTGCACACTATTTGACAGAAGAAATTCAGAAGCTCTTGACTAATTCGGACTTGGAATAAATTGTATTATTAGTGTCTCAGCAGCTTGGAATTAATGGGTAATTATTATTAAAAATTATTTTTTTGTTAATTATTTAATTGTTTCTGATTATTGCTGCTTTTTAAATGAGATAATTCCCTCTAAAAATGTTTAGATGTCCCTAACAGCATCCTGCTGCATTGCTAAGAGAGAATTTCCACATAACGTGCAGAAAAAAAAAACGCCAGGCCTGTGCAGAACGCGCAGCACAGTCACAGCGAAAGCTGGGAGAGCGGCCTTTTGAACCTTTTTTAAACACTCTGAGGCAACTACTACAAGCACACTTGCATGGTACCCACTAAGCCATAAATAATCATAATTTTTGTGTAGTGGGGAAGCCTCTACTATGCCATTATTCGTTATTCTTTGGAAAAGCGCGGTACCCGCTACACACTTGTAACGCATTATGTGCACTTTGTTGATGCTGTGGCTGACGACGATGAAGAATTATGCCATTTTGTAATGGGTTGGAGCATTGAACGACCCACTCGTTACGCAATTCGTTTTGTGGGACGCCTGGTTGTTACTTTACTGCTCTAAAACACTTTACAACACACGTTAACGCGATTCCTTACCCGACATGAAGCCTGCATAGGGTCAGTTTGCACCTCAGTTTCAAGCAGTGGCGTAGCTCAGTGGTAGAGTGCTGGGCTGCCATGCAGAGGACCCGGGTTCGATTCCCATTCTGTCATGGGTGTTTTTTATTTATTTAGTTTTTTTCTTATTTCGTGCGATATTGGTTACGGACACCGGCGGCGGCAGCGGACAACTACGGTGCAGAAACGACCCTTGTTGTGATCTCATACCAGCTTTCGCTGTAAAAAAGCGCCAGGGAGTGTGCAGCAGTGCCAAGAAAACCCAGCAATGAAAGGGTTAAGCAGCCTTCTTTGACGAACTCAATAGTGTTGATGCACCTGTGGAGGTAAATTTTGTTGTAATCAGACTTCCAGGCTACAGTTTACAAGTTCCAAAACTACTCATGCTTTCTCATTTGCAGGGGCCCTGCAACACTTTTTGAGCATGGTCAGAAAACGCTGCTGATCGGTAGTCAAGGCTCTCGTGAATACGAGAGCCAAATATTAGAGCGCAGCACGCGGCCTGGAATTCACAATAAATTCTCAAAGTCAGCTGAAAATTGCTTTATCTTCTCTCGACAAATGACGCTACAAGCTCAAAAATCACTCGTCACAGCTATTGTATTAGCCCATTGGCTGATTTGAGCATGGTGCGCCCAGTCGTTACTGGGGCCGCCGCAGAAGGCCGCGACTTGTCCACGCGTGCGCGCACGATCGCACTGAAAAGCCGCATATTCGAAGAAAAAAAAAGAAAGATAAAAAAGGGCTCAAGGTCACGAGGCGCGTGATGTATTTTCTTTCCTCGTGCTATCCCTCCCTGCTTAGCTTCCAGTGCTTTCGCCGGGACAAGAGTAGAGAGAATGCAATTGCAGCGTGCGACAAATCTTTGTAACTCCGCTCGTACTGGACGGATTCTAAAAATTTTTGCAGCGGTGAATTCGTGAGGCAATAAGCTCCTTTAGTGAATCCACTCCATGGCTACTTGGAAAAGTGTTGCAGGACCCCTTTAAGGATGAAATACTATTCGAGAACCATGCAATCACTTCCCGGCCTGCGCCATTGGCATCCACTTTCTTTCACTGTACTGTAATCTCTAGCACGTTGATTGGCTGCAATGCGGGATACTGCCCTGACCGGAACCTTGATGTCAGGAGAACATCGTGAAGCTTCTTTTGGCTATTTTTTATCCTTTTTTTCAGCAACCGTGCGCCTGCCAAGTGTGGTCTTACTGCCACTGAGAATGTGCCTTTTCCAAGTCAGCTGTACTTTGAGAGTGCCTTGGTGCCTTGCTGCTGGGCATATCATTGCAGAAGCATGACTAGTGTTATTTTCAATATCCGGGGCAAAACTAATCATTATGTGCTGAAGACAGTTGCCAGACAGCATGTTACATAGACATTTTTACAATTGTTGTGTCGCCGCACTCTTCATTCATTTCACATTAACACTCTAGTTACACAGTGCAGACAGCTAGTTTTTTTTATTTTTTAATAGGGGTGTGCAAATCTTCGAAATTTCGAATATTTTTCTAATAGTGCTTGCTATTCAATTCGCACCGGAATTTTACTATTCGAACTTCCCGAAGACAGATACAGTCAACGTCCAATTGGCAGTGGCCTCTTCAAATTTTCAGTATGCCTCACCCCATCACACTCTCGTACTGCGGCAAAGCTGCCATTCAGGTTCTGCTACAGTCGCAAATGTATTGACTCAAGAGAACGCTGGTTCCAACATGGAGATGATAGATGTGGCAGAGGTGGGGGGCTTTATTAATGCTGTTTTGGACCTGAAATTTGGGCAGGAAGTCCGAAAAATCAGACGAAGATTTTTAGCATCCAAAATTTCAGATGTTCAGATATTCACCTCTACGAGGCAGATATAGAATTCCGGATTTGAAGGGAGCGCACCCTTGTCCGCCACATCAGTCGGGCTTCCACAGAAGTTGAAAGAGGAGGGGAGGCTGATGAGATAGCATCTTTGCCCTTCACGTGTAAAGTGTTGTTGGGAACACTCTGGTTGCATAACGTCATTACATAAATACAATTTGGCCTCTGCATTGCCTTGTTTTTTTATAAGACAACTATGAAACACCACCCCACCAGCACTTCATCAACCTAGCCAAAAGAAACCCTTTCGTGTTGCTATCTCATAAGAATATGCTTAGGAATCCTCTCTAAATTTGTTTTCTCCTATTTCGCTTTGAAGTATTCGAAAGATATCCGAGAAATATTCGACAACTATTAGAAAAATATTGAGTTGGATTCGCACTCACTCTTCAATATTCGTATTTGCTTTGCACCCATAATTTTGCTATTCGCAAGCTCTCTTTTCTAACACTTCAGTGAACTTCTTCTCTGTTTGCATTCAGGCAGTCTTTCTTTTTCTGTATGCTTTTTAAATCCAAAGTATATAGCTGTAGAAATGAGTGTGTTGTGTAGGGCAGGAGCGCGGCGTAACCCGCGGCAGGCCGACGGAGGGGCCGAACGACGGGAGGATGCGTGAGTTACAACGCACAGACAACTTTGGGCGAGACTGACGGGAGAGTACTCTCCCGCATTTATTGCAGCCGGTTTTACGGAGGGGGGAAGGAAGGCTATTGGCCAGCGAGGTACGGGTCACATGACCGGCAAGTCCGTGCCGGGTTGGTTGCGGGAAACAGGCATGGCGGAAGCCCAGCTCCACCCAGGGGCATGTATGAGAAGCTTTACCCCGCTGGTGTGTTTGAATGACACCAGGGGTCACACGACACAACAGTGTCCGCAACTGTAGAAATGCGGCAAAGTTTTTTATTTCGTATGCAGTCGAACCCGTTTATAATGAACTCGAAAGTGCCGCGAAAACTGGTCGTTATATCAGTAGTTCGTTGTATATGGACTCGCCCTAAGAAATGCGCAAGTAATCCGCTTTTTTTTTTTTTTTTGCGAATCTTTATTAAAAAGTGCTAAAAACCCCTCCAGTGACAAGTTAAACCTTTCAGCGTTGTGAAGCGACGCCCGCTGCGTCCATGAGTGAATTAAACCGCCTTTGCAATGAACTGACACCGTTTCATTGAAGCACGGTACCGTCACGTGGAGCCGATCATCCCTGGCTAGTTGCGTGCAGCGCGTCGCCTACTTGGCTTGTGCCGTCACTGCCGGGCCGCTTGCTGTATTATGCTCATTTGTGCGCTATTTGTGCCCGCTTCATTTCGGACCATGCATGGGTGCGGCGACTAGCTCGTTCGCTTAAAGTGGCGAAGACGAGCATTTTGCAAGCAATGTGCACTCTACGTCTCCGCGTTGCTGTGCCGGTCTTGCGTGATGAGGGGTGGCGCTCTTGGGTTGTCGCCTAATAAAACACTCAGTATACGCTCGCTGTCAGTGCGTCAGCGTTTCTCGGTGCCTGTGCCGCTCACGCAAGTGATCGAGCTACTTTCGTTTCTAAGAAGCGACGCACACTTTATCTCGCACTGCGCGGCGGCAGCGAACTTGCAAACAGCAGCATCGCACGCTTGTACTGCGTGTACCGCCGCCACTCCAGACAGTTTATGCCACATGTGCAACCGAGCAGATAACTGCATGTGACTGTGATGAGGTTGTCAGCGATAAGTCACAATTTCACGTGCCTTTGCTCTGTTCTGATGCTATCGCACGGAAGTCGTTTTCAGTGACTGACCGGTCTCTGCCGTTACCAAAAAGACATTTTGCGGCACATTGTGGCGTCATCGCAGTGAACTTTTATGCGACGAAAAGTTATCGGTCATCGCTTATTGCATTTTGTGGCTTTTTGCATTTCAAGGCATGGTTCATCGTAGGCGATCGTAGCTGCAGAGAACGGCGCCAGAAAAACGTTGCCATGAGAAAGCCTACCACAAGGCTTCATGCTGCCTCCATTTATTTTTTTATTCCTCACTGCCAATCTGCCACTGAAGAAACGCCTGGAAAGTGTGCGACTTTGCTCGCAGAGTCCGAAGTCAGCGTACGGCGCTCGCCGATCTAGGGTATCTTCGCAGCGAGTAAATGAGCGGGGCATGCGCGAGCACGCGCATCTCTCATGCTTTATAAGCCCGTTTTAACTTTTTTTTAGCTTCATATGCACCATATTTTTACCGCAACCGGGTCGGTAGTGTTCGTTGTAAAAGTAGGAGGCTTTGAAAAACGTTCGCTATATGCATGTAGACACAGTTTCAATGGGCAGCATAGGAAAATCGTAAGTGCACCGAAATATGGTCGTTATAACCGATAGATCGTTATATCTGGGATCGTTATAAGTGGGCTTGACTGTATCATCATTATCAGTACCAACCTGTTCTAAGTCCACTGCGGGATGAAGTCCACTGCGGGATGAAGGACTGTCCCAGTGATCTCAAACTTGCCGTCTGTCTCTCCATGTAACTAGCTCCTGTCCCCAGCTGCATTTCCCGTCCCTTGGTAGCCATTCCATAGGTCTTAAAGGCGCCCTGCAACACTTTTCCAAGTAATCATCAAATAGTCTCATTAAAAGAGCTTATTGCCTCATGAATTGACTGCTGCAAAAAGTTTTTAGAAGTCATCAAGTAGTACGAGCGAAGTTACAGGGCTTTGTCACACACTTCAAGTGGTGTCTCTCTCTCCTTTCATACTAGCGAGTGCACTGAAAACTATGCAAGGAGGGCGATGACAAGAGGGCAAGAAGATGCGTCCCTTGCCAGTGCGCATCATACCCTTGAGCACTTTTTTTTTTCTCTCACTCTGTCTTTAAGGCGCGGCATAGTTTCAGTGTGATGGTGAACATGGCGACATCCTGCAGTGGTCACAGTAACGATGCAGCTCACGATGTTCAAATCAGCCAATGACCGCAGATCCCACGTACCGTGGGAATCAATGATATGGGAACCATGCATCAAGAAGTTTCCTATGTGGCACTTTTAAATTGAGCATAGCATTACGAGGCGGATGGATGTAGACATTGTGGGAATCGAGCACACCTTCCCCCCTGGTGCCTTGTTCCACAGCTAGCGCGAGTGCTGGCCCCGTGCTCCTCGAGCACCGGGAACCGCCGTTAATCGGCGACATGGCCACCGTGGCTTCGCCGCCAGGCCTTTTTGTCTGGTGCAAGCCATGTCGGTCTTCCCTACATGGAGACACATATCCAAACTTGCCCAGACAATTCATCCCCTCGCGTCACGCTAGCGCACGTCACGGTGCTTCACTGATCCTCATTGGCTGCCCGTGACAGCCCCTCTCCCCTTAGCTTGCTTTGGCCCAGCGCTCACTTGCTGTGGTCACAGGCCTGCACGAGAGGTGGACGCGCTGCCCTAGCAGGCGGCTTCTCGTACGTGCGCTCGGCTGCTGCCCTTTGTGTGATAGCCGTAGCACCTGCCGGCAAGCGTTCACTCGGTCGGTCTTGCGGAGTTACCCTAAAGGCCCGCAATTCCGTGATTGTCGCACTGTGCTGTATCTTGGGTTTATTGATAAACCCGTGTTTGTTGACGAACTGCCTCGAGTGCCATCTCTGCGCCGTGTAAGAGAGTCGACGAACCCGGCCGTAGCATCTTTGTGCACGACGGCAGTGGAGAACATCGCATCACTTCCCGGTCGCTTCGTAGGGTAAGCTTCTCTAGCAAACCTAACTCCACATAACTGGTGCCCAACTTGGTTTCGGCATCACTTCAGAGCAGACCCCCTCGAGGCGCTCGTTCCTGCTCAATCCCTTGGCGACGGACTTGATCTTGTCCGACGCAGCGGACGAACCCGACAGCACGAGATACGGTCGCCTCGATGGCCCTCTGCCTTCGGTCACCGGGAGAGATCCCTTCTTTGGTGCCCCCTATGGTGCTGGCAACCACTGGAACGTGGACTACTGTTCTAGCCAAGCCAGTTGTGGACTTTCTCAGCTGTTTGAGACGCACGCAGTTACGGGCCCCTCCAATGCGTCGTCTCCGCTTGCTGGCCTTTCCTTGTCAGCAGCACAGTTGACTGCCCAACCTGCCGCACCCAAGCCTTCCTTCCTAGGCCACTTAGGTGTTGGCATGCACACGCTCACTGACCCACCTTGGTCAGGGGTGCGAAGGGTTGACAAGGTTGTCCGTGAGCCAGCTCGCCTAGCCGACAACGTCGCCGCGTTTGCCGACGCTCGCATGCCTCAGACTCGCATAGGCGCCACTTTCGATGAACGTGAGCCACCAGGCTGCGCTGTCGATCCGTTTGCGTATCGCACAAGGCCTCATTCACCCGTCAGAGCGGCAACAACCCTACGCTCCTCCATGCCATTTACTGGCCCTTTTCGGTCTGATGTGCATGCCGGAGAACAGGCGCGCGACCCTGTCAAGGTCGCGCCTGCGTTGGAGCAATCGCCGCTGCACGCAACTGCGGCGCAGCTCCTAAACGTCCTGTTGGAAGCGGCGCGCTCGCCGCCTGGTGCTTTAAAGGAGACCCCGAGTCCCCTCAGCCAAGCGCACCGAGTAGCCTAAGGGTGCCTCTGCCTGAGTACAGCGGCTATTCGGACCGCATGAGTGCCACAGAGTGCCTGGAGACACTGCATCGCTATCAGCAGGCGATGGGGCTGAACGACAGCGTTATGATAGGCAGTGTGTTGCCTGTATCGCTGACAGCCCAAGCAGCATGGTGGCACCGACTTGTCGGCCACCAAGCTAGATCTATGGAGTAGTTTAGGCCACTCTTCTGGAGCGAGTTCCTTCCTCCTGACTACGAGCGCCGCATGCGTTGCGAGCTAGAGCTTTGAACACAGCATCCCGACGAATCTCTTCTCAAGTATGTCCGGCTTTGCAGGAGATCTACCTCCTGGCCGACCCTACGGCATCAGATGCTGAGAATGTAGAGCGAGCCATTCGCCAGGCTCATCCAACCTTCGCCGCTTACCTTCGGAGCACCCGTTAGCGTAACCTGAACGAGCTGACCTCCAATTCGAACCGCATTCAGGGTGACATATTGGTGGCGAGAGCCTACCGCCCGCCGCCACCACCGTCCGCTTCTCTCGAGCCGCGTTGTGCGTGGGCTGGTGGTGACTTGTCACCCCGTAATCCCCCCGAGTCACAAGGTGCCCTACCTTTCGCAACCCTCGTAGTGGCTACCACTGCCTTTAAGTACGTGACGCCACTCGAGATTTTGCTCGCCGGAAGCTTGACTGCTATGTCAACGGAGTGCCATTGGCTGAAACCAACCCCATGTCGCTCATCTGGCTTAAGCGCTTGTGCGAACCCAAGGCCGCCTCGGGCGCTGGGCGTTGACTTTGCAGGAGTGCAACATTGTTGCGCGTTACCGGAAAGGGAGTTAAAACATGGCTCACACCTTTGTCATGATCCCCTGTTTCAGCGTTTGACATTTGTGTCCGCCACTCCCGAGAGCAATCACACAAAGTGGACACCGGGGCCTCTGGCTCCAATGGGTCGAAAGGCGCGAACCTCGACGGCTAAGTGACTTTCAAGTTGATCACCTCGGGTGAGCACGTCACTTCTGCTGGTATCGTCCTAAGCAGACAGGAGCTACCCAGGGTACAGCAGTGCGATCCGCTTAGTGTGCTCCCAAGGAGCGGGCGCGCAAATGACAGTCTAGTATTGCTGTCGGCGCCGTGTGCCGTTTATGCAGGCTGGTATGGCTGCGGGCACATTGGATTCGCATTTGTTTGTCGCCGGCGGAGCTCTCCTGCGCTACATCCCACCTGAAGAAGCTCTCCAGGAGTCTTCGAATGTGGGGGTACCCCACAGTCTCAGGAAAGCCATCCTAGGCTATTTCCATGACTCACAGTTGGCCGATCACGCGAGTAGCCGTAAGACTTTTTAAGTTGTGCCGCTCTGCTACCTGGCCAGGCATGAAGTATCACACTTTATTCCACGTGTGGCAATGTGTGAAGTCTCGTGCGGGCAAGCCCCCTCGGGCTCATGCAGCCTTTCTCAAACCCTTTTGCTGCCTGTAGCAGCGACTTGGGAGAGGGGGAGGCGGTCACACAACCGCAGGAAAACCGTAAGGCTGGCCCAAGTCATGCCACCTGGTACAACCTGTAGACATGCACTTAGGCGACCTTTATCCCACTAGCAGGTAGCGGGACTTTATTCCATGCCAGGTTTAGTGAAAGGAGAATAACCGCAACGGTGCACGGACACACGTCTGGAAGTGGTAGAAGGCTTTCTTGTCCAAAAAGACCCTCTGATGTGTCGTCCAAGCCTTACCCTGGCAAGCGCCCCCTTTGTGGGATAGCACAGTCAGGCAGGCACACTTTTTCGCAAGCTGGCTATGCCGGGGGCATTTCTGTCCGCTTCTTCGGCGCCCTGTCGTCTTCCGGCACCTGGCTCTACCGGCCGCCAGCCTGTTCCTGACCGTGCGACCTGCTGTCCCCTGGTCCTTCTTGCTGTGGCCTGGTCTCCGCCTCTTGTCCTCCAGACACCACCATCCTGCCCAACCCACCTGGCGGCCTCAGCAGCTGCTTTCGGCGGCTGGTCTGCCCACTCAAGCTTTGGCCCAGGCCCGAGCGTGGTCTCTCCGGCTTCTGTTCCTGGTTGCCTGCTGTTCCTGCCAGCTGTTCCTGCCTGCCCTCATCCCAGCCCTCATCCCAGCGACTTTCGGCGGTCGGCTGCTGCACGCACCTTGCAGCCACGCCTTGTACGTTCCCGGCTGCCATCTTCAGACCGGTGAACTTCAAGCGAGCTGGCTGCCCCCGATGTGCAGTCCTGTCCTGTTCCTCCTGGGCTGCGGACCTCCTTCCTGGCAGGTGGGCTCTCCATGGTGTGGTGGAACTTTTGGTGGGACTTTAGTGAGACCAAGGCCTACCATGGACTGGTGTTAACGGGAACGACATCCTCGCCTCTCCGTGCTGTGCAGCAACATTCTTCTGTCCTCTCCTTCGTGGAGACGACACCACCCTTTTGGACATGGCCAGCCTTCTTGCAGCTGAGCTGACCTTGCCACATGGCCTCGGACAGCCTCTCACAGGCTGGCCTCAGTCTTTAGGAGGGGGGAGAATGTAGAAATTGAGCGCGCCTTCCCCCCTGGCGCCTCGTTCCCCAGCTAGCTCAAGTGCTGGCCCCGTGCTCCTCGAGCGCCGGGAACCACTGTTAAGGGGAGTGCGATTCGGAAAAACAGTTGTCTTAATCTGTAGCCTAGGGCAATAAAATTTTTGCTGTATATATAGGCCTTTTATTTATTTATTTATTTATTAAAGGTACTTTCAAGGCCCGAAGGCACTATAGAAAGGAATGGTGTGAACAATCGTAATCGTAAGTGCAGTTTAAAAAAAAAAATTTTTTTTTTTAAATTACAGGGCATCATGTACGGCGAGCTTGAAGTCTTTTTGGTCCGTTAAACAGGCGATGGAGGCAGGAAGGTGGTTCCAGGCGGCGCTTGTCCTTGGCACAAATGAATCATTATACAGTCTGGTGCGACAGGATGGTAGGCCCACCCTAAAGCGATGATCGGTCCTTGGTGATATGAAGTGAGGTGGATGAAAGAGGGCGTCCTTCAAATGGCTGTTATAATGATAGATTTTGTGAAAAAGGTTAAGGCGAGACAATTTGCGGCGCAATGAAAGATCAGGCAAGTTTAGGGTGCTCTTCATGGATGTGACACTGGAATGACGTGAATTATTTGATAAGATGAAACGTGCTGCGCGATTCTGAGTGGCTTCGAGAGATTGAATGAGAATGGCATGAGTTGGGTCCCATATGGCACATGCGTACTCTAATTTTGGTCTGACCAATGTTTTATACAGTGTTAACTTGAGTGACGATGGAGCAGAGGAAAAGTTACGGCGCAGATAACCAAGCATGCGATTAGCGTTGTTAATCACATATTCTGTGTGTTTGTTCCAGGAAAGATTAGAAGATATCTGATCACCGAGGTATTTATAATTGTCAACAGATGGTAATGGAATGTTATTGAGGGAATAAGTACGCGGACAGTGGGTGGTAGTGCGACGTGAAACTTGCATGCTCTTGCATTTAGATATATTAAGTGTCATGAACCATGTCTTACACCATGCGAATATGCTATCTAGGTCGCGTTGAAGGTTAAGATGATCGATATGACTGGTTATTTTCTGGTAGAGGACGCAGTTGTCTGCAAAGAGTCGGACAGTAGAGGAAGAAACACAAGAAGGAAGATCATTAATGTAAATTAGGAAAAGCAGTGGGCCTAAAACGGACCCTTGTAGGTACACCAGATGTTACTGCGGAATTAGGTGAACAAAAATTGGTTAGCTGTCACGTACTGGCTGCCGTTAGAGAGGAATTCCTTAATCCATGTAAGTACATCGGGGTCGATGTTGAGCTGAGTAAGTTTGAAAATGAGTAGTTCATGTGAAACGGAGTCAAATGCTTTAGTGAAATCTAAGTATATGCAGTCAGTATCAAATTCAAGATCTGCGTTAATAAACAAGTCGTTAGTAAAACACAGCAACTGTGTTTCGCATGAAACTCCCTTACGGAAGCCATGCTGATAAATGCTGAAGAAGGAATTAGATTCAAGGAATTCAATGAGGTGCGAGTATATGACATGTTCTAAGATTTTTACTGGAATGGATGTTAACGACATGGGACGGTAGTTATTGGGGGGAATGTACATCACCAGATTTATGCACAGGGACCACCTTCCCAGCCTTCCAGTCAGATGGCAGTGTGGACGTCTGTAATGACTGTTCAAAAAGTTTTGACAATATTAAAGAAGAATAGACTTGAGTACACTTCAACATTTTTGATGAAATGCAATCTGGACCAGCCGATGATGACACTTTCAAGTTTACAACCAGTCTTTCGACACCAACTGCATCAATGATAATAGGGTCCATCGGCAAGAAATCGGTGCTTGTTAAATGTGGAAATGTAGTGGGGATGCTGTTATGAAAGTGTGCAGCAAAGACATTACTCAGAACGTTGCAGCGCTCGCTAAGAGCGACTGGGACGTCAGACTGGATTAATTGGATATTGTCACGTGGTCGTGACGTCGACGAAGGCAGCAGGCGATGTGTCTAAGATGAAACTGTTTATTAGGCCGAACTTGTGGCCGGTAAACGGAAAGTAAGATTACAGCAATACCCGCTGGCACTGATAGCGGTGAACTGAGCGTCGGCCGTCGATCAGCTGAACTTCGTTGGAACGCGCCGGCTTTTATAAATCACGCGTCGAACATTCTAGCCTTATCACTAGTCGTCGCGCAAGCTCTCGAATAATCTTGGGTGTTCGCGTCTTGCACGCAATCTTAACAAAATGATCTACTAGAATCGTGAACCTTCTCGAACACTGCAGGCACTGTTTGTTCACAGTCTTTGTGGGCGTAAACCGAATACAGTAAAAGTAAAATAAGAAACGCGCATGACAATATGTCGCGTTTTAGTTCCGCTAATGATGCTCCAAAACTTACGTGGATTAGAGCGCAGCAGCGAAGGAAGAGTTTTGTCGAAAAATACTTTTTTGGCCTTCGAAAGCGCAGTACAGAATTCTCTGTTAAATGTCTGATAGGAAGACCAATTATCTGTTCTGGCTGTTGATTTCGCGCGTCTGAATAGCCGCTTCTTTTTATTGCGCATGCGTTTCAACGTGTTATTGAACCACGGAGAATGAGGATTTGATGAAGCTTTCCTCTTAGGTACAAATCGGTCAATTAGGGATAGCAATTTGTTCTTATATTCTAACCAGTTCTGTTCAACTGATCGCTGCTCAAAACCAGAAAATAATAGGTCAACAAAAGATTGTAACTCTGTATTCATTCCATCAAAGTCCACTTTGCTATAGTCTTGGATAATTTTCGTTGTTTTC
>JALIZH010016712.1:0-33011 GCA_030522465.1 Rhipicephalus appendiculatus
GGATGCGACATTAAACTATTTTACTAATGAGGCCTCGCAAATCAAAGCCCCCCATATTGAAAATAACTCTGTGTGCAGAGCTGCACTCCCGGGAAGGGGGCAAATTTGATTGTGTTGCGGTGTATACGTGCTAACCCAGGCCGTGCTGGCTCTTTCATCCCTGATTGTGGCGTCAGTGTAGATCGGTGAAAGAGGAATCAGGTCTCCCAATGTACAAACTAAAATTCTTGGGGGCACGAATTGCTCGCTGCAACAGCCCCATCAGTGGATCTGCGTTTTAAAGCGCAAATGGAATCCGATGCTGCATATTAAACGCATATCAAATAAGTAAGGCGGAGGCCGGCAGAACGCATACCGAACACTTGCCAAAAGCAGTGGCAGTCGGTAGGATTCTGTACGGGGCACCCGTGTATGATTACTCCCAGTGTGATCTCTTCGACATCGAAAATTTACACAGGGCAACCCTTCGTATGATCCACTCGACTGCCAAAGCACACGAGGAACGAGGACTTGCTCAAGCTAGTACCTATACCACAAATAAAGGGACACGACAAGTGAAGCCCAATTTCGAATGCAATGCTGACTGGAAAGCACGCCACAGAGAAAACAGGTCATGACATGGGATAACCGAACCCATACGACGTGAGTGGCTGAGGAATCGCTCACAATGCCGCCATGTGAAGTGCCGCTAGGTACACGGAGGAAACAACATCCTTATGGATGGATGAGCAACTTTATTCTTGTCCGGCAAGACGCGCGTTAGCGCGCAGCGGGCGACTCCCCACGTCGGGACCACCAGGCCAAGCCTGTCGGCCGCTCCGCGGGCCTGCTGGACGGCCCAGAGTTGTTCGGCCAGGAGGGGAGCTGCGGAGGGCCGCCTCCCACCTGGCCGAAGTAGTATCGGGGTTAGTGTACGTTACCTCGCCAGACGAAATACGAAAGCCGGAAAACTACTTGGGAAGAGACTGGAGCTGTGACAAAAATAAAAGTCGATCGTGTGCGGTGCTCACTATATATCGTTCTTACGCCAAGTTGTAAGTCCAGCTATGTGTCACCGCCATTGTGTTCGTTACTGTTCTTCGGTGGGCGCTGTTCCTTTTTTCCTCGGAAGTAACCAGCGCTTGAGAGATTTTTCTTCCCACGCTTCTGTCAGCTTCGCAGGGTTCCTCATTGGGGGGGGGGGTTAAGGTTTCTCGATAAAAAAATTCAGCCAGCTCCGCTTGGAGGACACTGATGAAACAGAGAAGCTGGTGGGGTGCAGTGGGGTTGAATGAAGTGGGATGAAGTGGGTTGAACGAAGTGGGATGAAGTGGGAATGAAGTGGCAATAAAGTGGGATGAAGTGGGAGGAGTGGCGGAGTAGTGGTGAGTGGGAGTAGTGAGTAGTCGGGGGTGGTGGGAGGAATTGTCCCCTTTCCCCCTTTCGCGCACGCCTATGCTAACAGGAGCATCTCTGGTTTGTTACTGTGCTTTGGAAAGGGGGGCTCACGGGCAGGTTTGCCGTTTGTGGCTACTAGAGCCAACTTGGCTACTTTGAAGACACAGCATCACGACGCATATTCCAGGTTGGCTCCATGACAACTTTGTGGCTACCTTGAACTTCTACTTTGGCCTATTTAGAATGCGGAAATATTGATCCGCGTCTTTGCGGTACCTAGACCAAAATTGGTGTATACAGGGCATGTTTTGCAAGAATCATCACTGCAAACTTATTTTGAAGTAGCCAAGTTTTTTTTTTGGCTTATTCGTTTCTATCTTTCTGAACTTTTTATTGTTTTATGTTCCTCTGTATGACACACCCTCGTTACGTGTTCAGCAGTTTGCGTACTGTAACCTATATTGTGATAAGTCAGCATAATTCCAACATCGCAGATATAACCACCACCGTGACCAGTATTCCTGTCCTGGGAACGGATTTGTAGGTCGGAGAGCAGCGTTCGCTGAAGCTCCCGCAACGCACAGGCAAACAGTAAACTGTAGTTCCCGACCAATGAATTACTGTAAAGGCTTGTCATGTTATATTACGTTCGAAGGTAACTATGGGTTGCGCAGGTCTTTGTCATGCCCTAATTGCATGCGACGTTTCATTAGTGTAATAGTAGTAATTGTTGGGGTTTGATGCCCCGAAACCACGATATGATTATGAAAAACGGCGTAGTGAAAAGCACCGGAAATTTCGCCTACCTGGGGTTCTTCAAGGTTAACCTAAATCTTAGCACATGGGGCTCCAGCATTTTGCCACCATCGAAATGCGGCCGTCACGGCCGGGATTCGAACCCGCGACCTTTGGGTCAGCATTCGAGCACCATCACCACCATACCACAACGGCGGGGGTTTCATTAACGTAGCGATTGCATTGCAGTACAGCTCGCCAAAGAAAAGTGATGCAGACGATGCTTTCTGTCTTTTTATTATAACCTTTACAGCAACGTGTTTTCCCCTGCACATGAGCTGGTAAAGTTTTACTGTTCACGAATTCCGTCGGTTTTTTTTACAACGTCCTGGCTGACTCGCAAACAGATTTCCGCATTCCCCTATAGACATGCATGCATTGCTTTTTTTTTTTCACAATTCACCTGGACCCACGTAAGCTGAGGGTAAGCGGAAACTTTTGCTAGTGGGGTTGGGGGGGGGGGGGGGAGGTTGAGCGAAAAAAAAGGAAACAAGGCTTACCCGTGTTTTGCATGTTTGGCACATTATATATGACAAATTACAGTCGCGATAATTATGACATGACAACAATGACGAAAACGAAGTGAAACCGGCAACGCTACAAAGTGCTCGATGTTAGTTTTCCCTCATAGTAACAAAGTCATAAACATTGGCTACTTTTAGGAGACAGCGAACTGATTACAATATTTGGGTGTATCTTATCATGGCTCCCTCAGCTGGCCTGGGCATAGTGATTATGCAAGCAAAAAAAGTCACAGTTTCACCGCAGGGGTGAAGCAATGAATGCGAGAGCAACTAATTGTATATGTTATACGAAGTAAGGCTGGCAGCTCTTTTGGATCCGATCTCACGCAACTCTGCAAAACGCTGGTGTGAGCAAATACGGCGGCTCAAGGCATATTCTTCGCACCGTCTCTTCGTATTGAGAGCGCCGCACGTAGAAGGATATACGAGCCGCCCGTTGATGGCTGCCGAAATAGCCAGATAACGCGCGCTCGTAAAATCAAAGGTCGCAGTTGCCGCTCCAGGTACCCCCCCCCCTCACCCTCACGTATTTTCATGCTCGTTAAAGACGGGCGGGTGTTTCCTGTCTGCTTGAGCATTCGACGGCCGGTCTAAGATGCGGGGGGGGGGGGGGGGGGGGAGTCTTGTCGCATGCGCCTCGGAGCGACGGAGGTGGCCCGGCTCATTTGATATCCGCTTCAGGCCCGCTCGCGCGCTATTACCCGCGGGCAGAACGTACGATGCGCTGGGCGTTCTTATCAATTTGGACTTTATACGGGACATGACGGCGACGGCAAAAACCCGCCGAGATTGTCCATATAATTGCTATCGCAATAAAAAAAATATCGGCATGCTTCAAAAGTTATGCAGCACTCGGTCGGGGATGTCGACTAACACGCATGTAGTAATCTTCAAAATGCACACATTTTTAGAATTCAGATGTGAACCATTAAGATGAAGGCCTTAGATGACTCATCAAACGCGAAGAGTGACCGTCGACGGCGTGAACACGAAAGTTACAAAATAGAGGAAATGGTTATCTATTCTAACAGTTAGTGGAAGAATCATGAACATGATGAGCATGACGAACGAGCAAAATTGCCGCAGTAAACCTTTCTTTTTCTTTCCTAGCAAAGGAACTTATGCCAATTCAGCACAGTATAGCTGATATCAGCGGCTGGCATTTTAGTCAACTAACAGAAGTCTTGATATGTTTGTCAGTTCAGATGTGGCATAGTTGCACCAGCAACGTTACTTTTTTTACAAAGGAAAGGCTGTCTCAGCAAAAACTTCCCCATCTCCCGCTAAAGGGAACCATGTTCGGATGCGAAGCAGCGGGGAGATGGCTGGCTTGAGCGGGAGAAACGTCGCCGCTGCCGATTTGGGCAGCGGCACTGGCGTAGGGTGCCTCGATGTGCTCCTTCGAAACAGGGTGGAGACACTGCTTTTGTGGACGCCATATTGGTTCAAACGTTCGCGTTCGCTGACATTGCCTGGCATGCAGAGAGGGATCGCTTTCAGCGAAATGCGCGGTTATTTGGCTCAGCTCATCGCTTTTGGCGGTAGGGCTTGCACATATGTTGTTGGTAACAAATAGATTAGGCACTAATTATTACGCACGAAGCATTTGATGGCGAAATAAAGGCATTTAGAGCGTATCTATCGGTCTGTCTATCTCACTGGCTGCGTAGGTCCTCGCGCTCTCGTGGCCGATTGACCAAGTTGACGAGTACCAAAATTGACCTGGCATAACAAGAGCACGTGAAAAACATAAATAATTGCTCATTACATAAAAATCATGACAAGCCTTTAATGTATGCCATGACATACGTGACATGGTCAAGGAGCTACAGCGACCGTTTGGTCATCAGTCATCCGAATGTCTAGGCAATTTCAACTTAATGATAAGAGACTTGCTCAATATTAGCGTAATTCGGATTAGCTTAATCTGGCTTAATCCGGACGGGGTTAATGTGACTCAACATTGACTTGTTCAGAATTAGCTTAACCCGGATTTATTTAGTCATGCTTAATCCGAGAGAACATAGCCTAGTCGGGTCTAATCTACCTCATGGCTATGCCACTGATCTTGGACCGGATTAGCGTGATCCAACATAATCTCCACTAATCTTGCATAATCCCACTTGGTAGGTATCTATCAGTATCTAGCGTTAAACTGGCTTGTCCAACTCAATTAGGCTGCGATAAACTGGCTTCACTAGGCTTTTTCTACGTATACCCTGGTTTAATCCGGCGGCTTAATTGGTATCAATGAGTATCAATCAGTATTGATTTGTATCGATTATTATTGATTGTTTTGACTAGGCTTATTTAGCATGAGCTATGGTTAACTTGCCTTGACCAAGCTTATCTAAGCTTATCGGCAAGGTAGCCGAAGCATCTATTCACTCCGCACGGCTTAACGCAAAGCTTAACATCCTGTTTGTAAATGCAGTTTCACGCGGTGATTATGCGATGCAGCTATAGCGAGACAAGCAAGGATTTCTTTAACAGCATTTTTAGTTACAGTGCGAAAACGACGAAGACGGAAGACAGAAGGGACACAAACGAGCGCTGTCTTCGTCGTTTTCGCGCTGTAACCAAAAAAATTGGCCGCGTATCTGCGTGCTTCGCTGCAAATGTCGTCGAAAGACGATAGTCTTGTGCCGACCGTACTGCATGAGTACCACAATTTAATACCTGGGCTAGCCGCCGGGCTCGTTTTTCGGACGGTTCCCGGGCACGCTTGAGACGGACGCCGGCGCTTCTCCGCTGAAATTTGGTCGTCGGTCTTTTCTCTGCGTTCTCTGATCATGTCTTGTTGAGTGGATCGTATTTCATCAAGCGGCCATATATGTTTTGCCTTGCCTGAGACAGCGCTTTTCTACGTTGAATCAGCCGCATCTGGCTGGCATTCATAAAACAGAAGAGGACGCCATCTGCAGCGCTATCGGGGAACATCGGCTTGTGTTGAACTATGCTTCTGCCAGGTGGCAGCACTACAGCGTCGAAGTTAAATCACTGGGCGGAGACTTGTTTTATACACAGCGGCGCATTTTCAGCGCCGCGTAATAAACACTAGGATCTTTATAATTACGTATCTATAGATTTTGTTTTTAAAGGAACACTGTGAATAGTACTAAGGTATTGATGATGTGCCTCAGATATGCATAATATTTGATTTTTTAATTGCCCACGCTCACCCGTATGAACACATGCTCCTCGGTAAAGATTGAAGGTCGTAAGGCAGGGGCTTAAACTTTGGCCAGCTAGCTGAATCGTGCGACGTGCCGACAAACAGAGAAACAGACCGAAATTTCTCCGTTTAGGTATTTAGCGTAATGGCAGCGTTTGGCTTCCCACAAAACTTCATCGACCTTCTCAGAAATATATATAGGCATTTATACAGTACGTTGTTTCTTGATGGTCATGAGAGTGCTCCATTTCCTGTTACCCGCGGTGTTCGCCAAGGCTGTCCTTTATCCCCAGTACTTTTTGTACTGAGCCTCGAGCCATTCCTGCGCTCGCTACTTGACGACCCATACGTTCGAGGTCTTCCACTGCCTGGCAGTGGTACCGTGAAGGTGACAGCTTTCGCAGATGACATAACGTTGTATCTGAAGAACGAAGACAGCTTATCCCGTAGCTTACGACTGTTTGCTGAGTATGGGATTATTTCAGGTGCTGCGTTAAATTTTTCAAAATGTCGGTATTTATTCATTGGTTCCCCAGACGCCTGCCTAAGTCCCGTTTTCGGTCTTCAAAAAAGCGACTCTATTCGCATTCTGGGGATTGATTACACCTACTACGGTATATCAGCCTCCGTGTGGGCTTCAGTACTCGAAGAAGTAAAACGACACGTCCGGGAAGCACAAGGGTATGATTTACCTTTGTTAGAAAGAAGGTACTTGGCACAGGCTGTATTTTGCGGTCGTGCATGGTACATATCTCATGTCGTACAGCCCCCATTACGAATAACAAGGTCCGTGCAATCCCTACTTGGCTCGTTTTTCTGGTCTGGTGGAACTGAGCTGGTTTGCCGTGCTGCGCTTGGGCAACCACGCAACAGCGGTGGATTCGCGTTCCCATCCGTGTCTGTTCGCTGCCGGCTGCTTGCCCTGAGATTCTTGCTTCGCTTGTTGCACGGCGATCAGTGTCCCGCGCGTGATCTTGCCTGCTATTTTTTAGGCACTAAGATACGCTATTTGTTACCGGGTACACGGCTTAACTCTGCGCCGCGAGCACTCAACGTGCCTGTGTTTTACTCCACAGCGGTAGCATTTTATCGCCACGCACAGCAGGTTTGTCCCGATGTGGACATTCTAGAAAACCATGTTGTAGATACAACAGCGGCCCTGCTACTCCCTCTGGTTCCTCCAGCCCGTCTAGCACGGTCGAGCCGCGTCTCGTGGAGCGCGATAACAGCATCCTTCCTGCCTGGCCATCTCCGTGATTTCATGTGGCGTCTGGGATGGAGAATACTCCCAACACGAGACAGACTGGAGCGGTGGGGCATGGTCCCATCTTCCACTTGTCCTAACTGTCCGTTACAAGAGTCCAACCAGCATGTGCTGCAGCATTGTGTAAAAAGTATTTTGGAGAGCCGTTAACGCCGGTTTCCGTGGCCTAGGTGTTAATCGTTTTGTAACATCGGGTCGTTGTTCGCGTAGTCGCTTTGCACGCCTTCTCATTGCTGCAGGTGCTTTTTGTTTGTGGCGTAACAGGTGCGAGGCTGTTGCAGCGGGTCACCGTCTTCGTGCTCTGTTTCCAATACTGGAACGCTTATACTCCGAACTACTGTCCTTTTTGTCGGAGGAATTGTTCTTCCTTGGGGAAGAGGAATTTCTACGGCAATGGTCATGCCGCTTCTTGTCGGTAGTCGATGGACGTGTACGGCTAGTTTTTCATCTGGCCTGGTTCCTGTAGCCAGGCCACCAGACAGTCATTGGTTAGCACATATAAACTGGATGTGCTTATTATTTTTGTGCACGCATGTCACCGTATGCTTGTAGGTTCTTGTGCATATACACTTCACTAACGCTGTACATTATGTAAATTACATGCACCATAACATTTATTGTACATATTTGCTGACATGTTCACCGAGTCATGTGTATTGTGTATATACATCATTATGTACATTGTGTATATTGTGATGAGTGTGTGTGTGTACGTTAGTCCTTGACAGCATGTGTTACGGACACTTTGTGGACTTGGACATTTTTGTAAAAACGTTTCATGTGTATTGTGCTGTCATTTGTGTATGTTATTGTCCTTGTGGTATAGACGCTGTTTCGATGCGTTCGTAGCGTCTGACGATGAAATAAACTTTTTCTAAACACAATTTCTCCGTTTAGGTATCCCAAGAAAGACTATCGTCTTTAAAATGCATCCGTACCAACTAGCCCAACTTTCAATTCTTTAACAGCATGCTCACTGACAGCGATTAAAAAAAAATGCCCTCACCTCCCCGAAGGGAATCGTGAGGAAATGCGAATGCATTTCTTGCGCCGAGAGTACACGGCGTAGTAAATTTAATTTCGTAAATTCGCCTTCACCGACTTCTGCCATCGCCTTGAGAGGCGCCCAGCCAGCGAACGGTCGAGAGTGAGGCGCGAGCAGACGGGAGAGTGGGGCGCAGGGAGGAGAAAGAGCGAACGGCGAGAGAAGGAGCGGCGAAGCACTGCACCTACCCTCTCCTACACTCTCTCGCACCATATGCTCCGGTTGCTAGGGGCGAGGATAAGCGCGCGCGCCCGCAGCTGTTGCTATGGGAGAGGGAGTGAGAGCGGAGAGATAACACCTTCCGGCGCGCGGACACCGCCGCGGACAACGCCGCCTGACAAAGCCCGACTAAGAAATGCATTCGCATTTAAAAAAGAAAAGGCATGACATAATTAATCGAATGGCCACAGGCTTTCTCCAAACACACTTTGGAATTTACAAAGTGTCCTCCAATTTTTTTACCCTCCTTCCACCGCCTCCGAACGCTTTTTACAGCTCGCGTATTTTCTCAGTGCCTCCGGGATCAGCCCACCTTCGACCAAGCGACGACGTCATCATGGGACGCCGTCTTGTGTGGTGTCATAAGGACGACGTAATGATGTCATGAGTTTTGTGATGTGTGATGTCATGACATGATCAGTGACCGCCGACGCCTACTTTTTGCGTTTGATTTGGCGTCTAAGGGTTCCACCTTAAAAACTATGTTCAAATTCAAATTTTTATTTACCAGACAAAACTGGAAGGTCGCCAAGGCTAAAAGCCGTGAGAACGGCTTGACAAAGGCCCTGGTGACTTGTACATACACATGGCAGTAGCGCGGAAATGAATCAAGGTACATACGTGCAAGTACAAAAGAAAACATGAACAATACATAGTAATTCAGAAACGATTTCAGAACTGATTATTTAAGATACATATTATAAATGTGTAAAAAAAAGTGTTTCAGAAATCAAATGTACACCGTGCATAGACCATCTTATACATTGACACCTATACACTCAAAAGCACACATAACCATTTGTGTGCACACATATATCCATTCTCCACCCTCATTTCTTAGCGTATAATCTAGCCCCGATTTCATACACCTCAGGTGGTCTTTGCGCAATGTTCAGTTAATTATTTGTGATTGTCGAAATACCACACTGATAATGTACGGCGCCATCTACGATGTCTGTCCGCCGCGGTAGGTGTAGCGGTTCCGGTGCTCGGCTGCTGACCCGAAAGTCGCGGGTTCGATCCCGGCCGCGGCGGTCTCATTTCGAAGGAGGCGAAATGATAGAGGCCCGTGTACTGTGCGATGTCAGTGGACGTAGAACACCAGATGGTCGAAATTTCCGGAGCCCTCCACTACGGCGTCCCTCATAATCATATGATGGTTTTGGGACGTAAAACCCCAGATATTATATTATATATGTACGATTAGTCTCGTTGCTGATGGGTGAACCACTGATCTGATAGGAATGTTTACGTCGAACTCCTTGAGGGAGTGAGTGAGTGAGTAAAAACTTTATTGAGAATGTCCAGCGGTATGCTACAAGCACTCCGGCCTAGGGTGACGACCTAGGTGACGGAGCAAAAAAAAATTACGAATTTATGAAATGTTTGCGAGGTCACCTACCCCGACAATGCGTCTCCGCGTCTGCCCCATTTTTATTGCGACGAATTCATGAAACGTTTACGAGGTCACCTACCCCGATAATGCGTCTCCGCGTCTGCTGCATTTTTATTGCGATAGGAATTATATCGACACTCTCGGCTGATTTATGCTGTTGCAGTCTCCGCATTGTCGCAGATATATATATACGTAAAAGGTGGAAAGAAAAATAGATCACAAGAAAAAAAAATTGGCCGCGTATCTGCGTGCTTCGCTGCAAATGTCGTCGAAAGACGATAGTCTTGTGCCGACTGCACTGCATGAGCGGCATGAGTACCACAATTTAATAGCTGGGCTAGCCGCTGGGCTCGTTTTTCGGACGTTTTCCGGGCACGCTTAGACGGACGCCGGCGTTTATCCGCTGAAATTTGGTCGTCGGTCTTTTCTCTGCGTTCTCTGATCATGTCTTGTAGAGTGGGTCGTATTTCATCAAGCGGCCATATATGTTTTGCCTTGCCTGAGACAGCGCTCTTCTACGATGAATCAGCCGCATCTGGCTGGCATTGATAAAACAGAAGAGGACGCCATCTACAGCGCTACCGGGGAACATCGGCTTGTGTTGAACTATGCTGCTGCCAGGTGGCAGCACCACAGCGTCGTTAAATCACTGGGCGGAGACTTGTTTTGTACACAACGGCGCATTCTCAGCGCCGCGTAATAAACACTAGGATTTTTATAATTACGTATCTATAGATTTTGTTTTAAAGGAACACTGTGAATAGTACTAAGGTATTGATGTTGTGCCTCAGGTATGCGTAATATTTGATTTTTAATTAACCTCCCTGTCCTTCCTTTTCTCCTCTTCCTCCTTGATTTTTAATTGCCCACGCTCACCCGTATGAACACATGCTTCTCGGTCAAGATTGGAGGTCGTAAGGCAGGGGGTTAAACTTTGGCCAGCTAGCTGAATCGTGCGACGTGCCGACAAACAGAGAGACAGACAGACAGACAGACCAAAATTTCTCCGTTTAGGTATCCCAAGAAAGACTATCGTCTTTAAAAATTGGGGAACCCTTAAGCTTCGCCTTTAAGAGTTGAACACGATAGCGATATTCTGTCCCTAGTGCGTACTTCAATCACTTAGTGTATACTATGTGATGGGTAGCATGGTTTAAACCACGAGTAAATATGCGCGGGAAATGTTTTCGAACTTGCTATGCACCCGCTACGTGGTCTTAAGGAAAAAAAATGCCCCCACCTCCCCGAAGGGGAATCGTGAGGAAATGCGAATGCATTTCGCGCGCGCTTCACTCCATTTATATATGGTGGTTGTGGTTCGAAGAAGGAAAAGGCGCCTAATTTCTGCAGCCCGGTCGGGAGCACGGCGCAGCGCCTGTTTTTTTTTCTTTTTTTTGTCTTTGTTTTTTAAAATTTTCTTATTTCTTATTTTTTTTATTTTAATTTTCTTTCTTTTATATATATATATATATATATATATATATACATACATATATATATATATATATATATATATATATATATATATATATATATATATATATATATATATATATATATATATATATATATATATATATATATGTATATATATATATATATATACGTGCGAGCGAGCGGACGGGAGAGTGGGGCGCAGGGAGGAGAGAGAGCGAACGGCGAGAGAAGGAGCTGCGAAGCACTGCACCTACCCTCTCCTAAACTCTCTCCACACACGCGGGAGCTCCACCGAGCTCCCGCGATGCGAGCGCCCTCACACACCAGAGCGCGCTCCTCCTCTCCACTCACTCTCCGCTACTCCGCCCGCACCACCTGATCCGGTTGCTAGGGGCGAGGATAAGCGCGCGCGCCCGCAGCTGTTGCTATGGGAGAGGGAGTGAGAGCGGAGAGATGCGGACACCGACGCCTGACATAGCCCGACTAAGAAATGCATTCGCATTTAAAAAAAATCACAGCATATCCACGAAGTGAATGATGGTGAGTGGGCGAAGCGCGGAGGGATCATTCGGGTAACCGTGAATTCCCCGTACATTGCCCACTCGATCATGCAAAGACGTGACAACACGTGTCACGTCTTTGCATGATCCTGGGTGTTCGATCGTGAGCTGGGCACGAGCGTCGCCGACTTGTGTTCCGGGCGCTCCCAGCCTCACCGACAACGCCAGTTCGCGTTCCACGACAGAGGAAGACGATGCCACCTACTCAGACGCCGAAGTCCACACCAGTGCTCGACGCAACGCCTCGCCTCCGCATTCATCGCCACAGAACGCTGCTGTGAGTTGTGAAAGCCACGCGTCCTTGGCTATGGGTTGTGCCACCGTGAGTACCGGAGCCCCCGCATGCTCCGCAGATACCGGCTGCCCTGGTTTTGCATGCGACTCACACGAGAGCACTGTGGAGCTGACTACCTCCTCCCTGGTGAAGTTCACCTCACCATTGATCACGATGGAGTCCACCTCCGGTGCTCGACTTCGAGTACCTCGTCGGCCCGACGACCCCAATTATAACAGCGCCATCTATCCTCTTTAATCGTCAACTATACGAAAACAACTAACGCCATCTAGTGATATTATTTCCAAGGACATATACACACAACGCCATCTAGTGAGCAATTCTTAAAACTAACTAGAAGTGGCTATACGAAAACAACTAACGCCATCTAGTGATATTATTTCCAAGGACATATACACACAACGCCATCTAGTGAGCAATTCTTAAAACTAACTAGAAGTGGCTACTACAACATACTATTACAGAGGAGGGAACGACCCACACCCTAAGGAACTTCGCCCCTAAAAACTGAAGGACACTTCGTACATTCCAATGTGTGTTCGGCGAAAGCTTGTGGCCATTCGACTGACTATGCCATGTCTTTTTTCTTTTACACTCTCAGTGGAATGGCACACAAACGGAATCTGTGCGTGTTTTCTTTTTTAATTTTTTACCGCTAATCACAGCGAGACGCGAGACTAATCTGCCTCCGTTTCGCATGCGTTCGTATTCTCGCGCTTTGTGCATCGTGCAGACGCCATCCGCGTTCCAGCGCTTAACCCTTTCAGTACCGAATTAACTATTTTCAATGTAAGCAACTAGTTTTCACATTTGGAAATGCACATGATCGTGGTAGTCCAAAAAAAACTGAAAAACTCTTTGTTCACACTTTTCAGTGAAGAGTAATTAATGTGCCAATTAATTTAATAAATAATTTTCATTTAATAATAATTCCATAATTTTTAGTTCATGTATCACTTAAAATGTTATCTAGATAGGATAGCATAATGTCCAATAGCCGAAATTCAAATTTCTGGCGCAGAACTAAAATAAATGCCCTATCTCTGCACGGTGAAAGAAGACGCTGCCTCAGCGAAATGCGCGAACAGCACGACCGCTTCTGCAATTTCTTCGTTCAGACGTGACCTCGCTGTATTGTGTGTACCATGTTGACACCACATGTAGGGCAGATGCTAAATACGGGCTCTTGAGGAAGAACAACGCTTTATCTTTACCAGATGCTTGCTGACTGACCTACATAATTTATGATTCCAATTGGAATCACTGAAAGGGAATCACTGAACTGAAAGGGTTAAATCACTGAATTGGGACTGAAAGGGTTAAATTGACGGACACTTTGTAAATTCCAAAGTGTGTTCCGCGAACGCCTGTGCCCATTGAGACGAGGTCGGTCAGAATGGAACGCGATGCGCGCGTCTCCCTTCTTGCATGATTGGAAACGCTGGGCACAGCGACGCTACGCAAGCAAAGCGCGAGCGCTGTAGAGTCCGACGCGACCGGCGTCCGTATGCGCGCCCCGGCGGCCACCTGGCACCGTGCCAGGGCTCCCATGGAGGGACGGACACGGACGGAGGGACGGATGGACGAACGGACACGGACACGGACGGACGGACGTGAGCATGAAAGACTTTCGCCTTAATACGCGCAGTAACGTGTGTGCGTTGTGTAATGGGTGGACGGCTTTGAACCACAATGTCGTTGTGATATTCACATCTCCTGACACCCGATGGCAATGTACGCTTGTGCCACGCAATATTACTGCGATATTACATGTTGTACTGTGACGCCTCTATACAGGACGCGTGTGTTTGTAAAGCATGAAAGTTATTTTCACTGCATTTCCAAGCAGAGGAAGTTATTTTCAATGTAATCTCAAGCAGAAGCGTGACTGTGTGGTAGAACACCTGCTTGCCACGCAGACGGCCTGGGTTGGATCCTCATTCAGACCCGAAAATTTTTATTATGTATTTTATTTGCATCTTCTAGATTTTTCGGTCACGGACAAGATGATGATTTTTCGCTCACAACCAACGACGCCGACGCCGACGCTGGAATTTTTGCGCAACGAGCTCTTAACGCTCTTGCGTTAAAATTCCGAGGCACCGACCGGGGATTCGAACCAGCGACCCCTCGCTCCATAGCGCGCTGCGTTAGACAACTCAACCACGCGCCATTCATGTTCCGGCATAATAACCGCTGGTGTTATGCACATCTCGGAGGAGCTTGAGCGTTTTTTCGATCACACAACGCTCCTACATTTTCTTTCAGTTTGAAAACTGCCCTTGAGACGCGCACGAAAAAGTGGCCCCTTTCTGTGCCCACTCGTGATGTGGAAGGAAAAAAGAAAAAAAGAACATCGCGCACACCTTGATTCAGACGCCACCGCATGGCAGGAGATGCAGATGGGTCACTGCAAGCGCCGCATATTAAAAGAAAACGAAATGTATAAGAGCGTCGGGTTCTGCGTTTTCGACACTTGCAGCGCGTTGCTCAAACACAAAGACGTCACAACTGTGACAGTGGTTACTTCACACTTGTCTTGTGTATACATGGACGCTTTTCTCGAGCATCCTTCTTTGTGCTTCAGCGGCAAGCTGCAAATATCGAGTTGCTTGTCGTTCTTCGTGTGACATTCCGATTTCTTGCTATCTCCTTCATTACGTCGCCCTTGCGGCGAAATTGTGACTTTTAATTGTTATTTTATTGTTTTTTTTACTCACTGCTACAACGAGACTCAAATAGAGGTTTTAAGTGTTGCACAAGAGGTGGTCGTTATAACGCTCAGTCCTAAATCAAGTGGGTTTACGAGACTCCATTTGCAATTTAGCTACAGCTACGCAGAACAATTACACCTTGCATGATAGAATTTTTATTACCAACACAGAAACAAAGGTATTAGGAAAAAAGAAAGCTCATCTTTGCAGGTGATTGTACGTTTATGAGCTAGCTACCTGCCGCGCAAAGTCAGGTTGTACGGGAACGCCAAATAGCTTATCTTTTTTTTAGTGATGGTTCGTGTGGGACACATTGCTCTGAGTAGGTAAAATTCTATAGGACCATGAGACCTTGATGTAAATTAAATTCGTATTCTACCATCGATAGCGCGATGAAGAACTTAAGGGTACAGTGTACAATACTTGAGTACAATATAGTAAAATTTACAGAAACCGCTTTCAGTGCGCCAGCTCGCCATTTAAGGTACGGTGTGAAAGGGATTAATAAGCGGAAATTGACAACCACCCGCTCGCAGCACGATGTCTCAGGAAAATGTGGCGTCGTGCCAATTACTAGCTTCCTGGTTAGCTCAATTGGTAGAGCGTCCGCCCCGGAAAGGTGTAGGTCCTGGGTTCGATTCCCGGACCAGGTCGATTTTTTCGGCTACTAAGAAACTTTCTTTCTGAGAAACTCGCATGGATTTTCTTGCGGCTTCGTGCTACAAGCGGATCATCTTGATTTTAGCAGCGCACTGACGGACGAGGACTAAGAAAAGAAGGTAGACAACACGGGCTACCTTCTTTTCTTAGTCCTCGTCCGTCAGTGCGCTGCTAAAATCAAGATGATTCCGTACCAACTAGCTCAAGTTTCAATTCTCTGCAAGCGGATGTTTGTAAAATTTCCTTTCTTAACCCTTCCGGCACCTTGCGGGATTCCGCAGAACTGAATGGCAGCAGCTCAAAGTGGTGCTGAAGGAAGTTTCAAGCTTATTATAGCGCTGCATAACATACAATGCATCTTTACACTTTCCGAGTCTCAAGAAACTTGTTAGCGGTTGCCGGACGATTTTAGTACAATGAAAAACCCTATGAATGGTGACTCTGTGGAACAAAAATGCTTAGACATTATTTATTATATCACCTTTATGGCCACACTTGAATATGTAATATGGCATGATGTCGAATCTTCACTGTTATCTAACAATATAGATGCAATTGGTGATACACATCCACAAAATTAAAACAGTGTCGTTACATTACACGTATACGTCGGGAATCAGTGAAAAGTCGGGTAAGAAACAGGTAAAAATTAATACGGGATAAATTAATTGATAAGGAGTGGATCCTTTCGGAAATGGTTATGTGTCTGCTGGTCTATAAAGGACAACACAGAAAATATTCCCGGGCAACTAATTTAGAAAGCACTTTCTTTCCAGGTTGCGGTGGTGGCACTTCTCGTACTTCAAGAGGATCGGCATTCCTGGACCGAAGCCGAACCTAATATGGGGCAACCTCGTGGAATACCACTCTACGGTGAGAGCGTGGTAGGAGTGGTTTTGGGACAAACACTCCCTTACCCTCTACATGGATCAAACTATCAGCAGTTAAATAGCTCTATGCTCATTTACTTACCCTGCCACGTATGTAAATGTGGAGATTACAGGGTGAGTCGAACAGTCACAGCCCATATAAGGCATAAGTTCAGGAGGAGATGGATGCTTGAAGAGATGAAAAATTCTTCGATAAGGGGTTTCGCTGGGGTCAACGTTTGGACAGGTGGCGTTATCCAAATAATAATAATAATAATAATAATAATAATAATAATAATAATAATAATAATAATAATAATAATAATAATAATAATAATAATAATAATAATAATAATAATAATAATAATAACAATAATAATAATAATAATATCTTATGTTTTACGTCCCAAAACCACGACATGAAACGCTGGCTCGAGCGAAAGCCCCTGTTCAAGAATGTTCATCTCTTCAATCTTAGCCCATGTACTGTGCGATGTCGGTGGACGGTAAAGAAACGCAGGCGGTCTAAATCATCCAGAGCCTATCCGCTATGGAGTGCCTCATAATCATATAATGTCCTTAGCGTGTAAAACTCCATCAGTTATTAATATTAAAAATCTAGGAGGACATGACCCAGTGTTTAGCTTTTGATTATTAGACACTGCGAATAATGCTCTGGAAAATTTTGAATACGAACTACCGTTTTATACTTTTAAACAATCGAAATTTAGAATAGTGCAAGCGCGTGCAACCCTGACGTGTTCTCACATTCGTATACGCAAGAGCAATCGCTGTGTCAGTGCTTGCACTTTTTTTTGTACTTTCTCCAACAATATGTGCGTAAAATATCTTAAGCGCGCTTAACTCGCTGAGCGAAAGTGATAACAACTTGAAGCATGTAGTCGATTGATTTCGCGCGTATGCTACTTTTTCTAAACTATTTACAATCGAGCTCTGACACGTTCGGCCTCGCGGTACAATTAACGGCAGGCTTGCAGTTTATATGTTCCTTAAGTTAAGCTTATCTGCCAGCAGGACAAATCTAGATGTTTGCTTCAGCCGCGTTTCAGTAAGGTACTTGTAATATAGTCATATCAAATCAATTATCGCAGGGACTGATCGAGATATTAATTAGCCGAGTCCCATTTAGCGAGGCGCCAGGCATTATAACCATATCAAATGGTGTAAGCAAGATACAAAGTAGGATGACACGATGATAAAAAATAGGGGGTGTGCGAATATTCGAAAATTTCGAATAAAGAATCGAATAGCTTTGTATTTGATTCGGTACTCGAATGGAATACTGCGTATTCGAAATACCGAATATTTTTCGAACAATCAGCGACGAAAAATGCCCGAATAAACGACACGTTGGAACAGTGAAGGGTAACTTTTGTGATTTTCATCCCCGAATTACCCAGATGCGTGCAGGCCATGTACTTATGGGACTATCAACGCTATATTGGTCACAGGATGAAGGTGTTATCGCTGAAAACTCCGGTTCTGCCGAAGGGACAGTGTCATCATCCACTACATGACATGGCCTGACATCACATCTGTACACTACCATAACATTCATGATAATCTTAATCATGAAACTTGCTTTGTTTTTATGCATCAGTTTTATGTAAAAGTGGTTGACAAAGTACCGTCTTGGATACTGTAGTCTCTGCTACATTACACTCTGCAGTTACAAAATATTTTGAAGGCTGTAGTTGATGCTGTATGCGAGCTTGCGTCTGTTGAAATAATGGGGTTACTTTTTGTCGCTAAAAGTAATAGTAATGTTGTTTTGTTAAAGCCTGTGAATATTTGTTTCAAATAGAATGTTCTCAAATTCTTGGGTTGTTTCAAAAAAAATGTTATCTTACCAATCTTGGACTGCTTTGAAAATGGTTGTCCAACTATTCTGAGATTATTCAAACAGTATTCGATTTGTATTCGTATTCGATTGGGTTCTAAAATTCACAATTCGCACACCCTTAATAAGACGGCGGCATCAATAGTGATTTGCACACTTCGTCGAGTTCTTGATTTTCAGCCAGATTATACTTGTGATCTTCGAACTTTCGAGAGATAATGTTGTTGAAAATACCTATTTATGTTTTTAATTTCATTCTTTCACAGGATATATATAAAGTTATTGGGAAATGGATAGAAAAATACGGCGACATATTTGGGTAAGCCTGAAATTCCCCAGTTTGACGGGAGCTTAGAAGTTGAGTAAATATGTGTATATGCAGTGTCACTCCGCTCCCACTGTTCAAGCGTGGTGTTCGAGCAATATCCGTTCTCCCCGCAAGAAATAACAGTAATAAAAATACGCGTAAATAATCAACACTGGCGCAGTATTTCCCCGAAATATTTTGAGGGAATCAAACATTTTCGGCCCATGAGGGCCAGTTGATTTTAATGGAGCTCTGCAACACTTTTCCAAGTAACGATCAAATGGCTTCATTAAAGGAGGTTATTGCCTTACGAATCCACTGTCGCAAAATTTGTTAGAATCCGTCAAGTACGAGCGGTGTTGCAAGGATCAGCAACGAATAGTGGGAATGAAAAGGGAGCAGGAAATGGAGGTCCGTTCGTCAGCATGCCTCATGATTTGTTTGTTTGTTTGTTTGTTTGTCCCTGTTCATTTGGCTCGTACCCACTACGGGGGATTGGCCATTAACCGGCGGTTAATGAGGGAATAATTTAAAATTTTGTTTGAGGAAAATGAATTAACCAGTCAGAAATGGAATATAGAATTGTTGATTATATTATAGATTGCTAACAAATTAGTGAGAAGTCCAAATTAATAAATTTTGATCGGGAAAATCTTAACACGGGATTCTTCTTGAGTCTCTCAGAAATTCGCAGACGGCAATGCAGACGTTCCTGTTGCTGTGGCCCAGAGAAGAAGCCCCAAGGGAAAGAATGTTTTCAGAATTGAGAGAAATTCCTAATTTTCGGAATAAAATTTCGAGATCTTTTTTCCTGTGGTTAGCGAAGCGGCGGCAAGAAATTAAAAAAGTGTTCGATGTTTTCAGGCTCTTCACAGTAAAAGCATAAAGGAGACGGCACCTGACCAGACCTGTATAAGTAAAAATTAAGAGGAGGAATCCGGCATCGAAGTTTTGTGATGGATACTTCCAACTTACGAGTGGGGCACCATTTGTTATCCCAAGAAAAGGAAAGGTGACCATATTCTTGACCTGGTAACCTCATTTTCAAGGAGTCTTGAAGTAAAGTATATTTTCGATATCTGGATTCAGTTATAAAACCAGTATCAGGTACAATGGACATTACAGGACCATTAAGAGACCACCGAGCAAGTGCATCTGCCATCTCGTTTACAAATATGCCACGATGGCCTGGCACCCATACCAACCGCACTGTACACAAGTTTTTAGGGATAAATGACGCAAATGCATTCCAAATTGAAGGCTCGGAAGGAGACGCTGTAGCTAGAAATTTACATACAGAGAGCGAATCAGTGAGTACAACAACCGCCGAATCATATTCTGAAAGTTTTCGAAGGGCTAAAATAATCGCGAGGAGCTCTGCTTCAAATATGGGGGTATAATCCGGAAGACGCACTGAGAATGACCAAGATAAAGCCTCTGAGAAAATGCCTACACCCGCTTTCTCTTCACTCATGGATGCATCGGTAGCAATTACATTGCCAATACCCAGTTGAAGTAGATGGTCTTCTAACAAGCCTATTAGGTATTTAGAAGGAAGAAGTTTGGAATTTGAAGGGAATATATCATCAAATTCAATTTTTTGTGCTTGCCACCGAGTCATTTGGAACGATGTCACGTATGTTAACATTTAACGGCTCTAGTTGATCTTGAACAAACAATATTTGAGGCCTATGTACCCGAGACCATGGCTCATTAAAAAATGCTCTTGGTTCAGAAATGAATATAAACTCTGATCGTCTCAGTGAAGATGAGTAAATTTTTAAATGTTTTGACAGTGAGAATGCGGAATCTGCAAGCTAAAGTGGGGATTCGGGCTTCTTGGTATAAAACACTGTTCGCAGTAAATTTCGGCACCCCCAGACAACTGCGAAGAGCCTCTCGCTCTACAAGAGCCAGGGGGATTAATTTTGTATGCTGGTCCCCCCGAGTATAAAACGCACCCAAATTCTAGAATCGGACGAACATACATACGATAAATCAGAATTAGAGTGTCCCTGCGTAGACCAGTGGGGAGTCGACCAAGTTTATGAATTATTCCAACAGCACGAGTTGCCTTAGATTTAATATATTCAATATGAAATCGCCAACTTAGTTTTGCATCGTAAAACACTCCTAAATATTTAACGCAGTCATTTTGGGGAATTACCTCTTGTCGATACTCAAGAGCAATGCTCACTGGTGAGTTCAAAGGAAACACAATCACTGAACTTTTGCTAACGTTTAGGGTCATTCGAATCTGTTGAAACCATGAGTCTAAAGTTCCTAAATATGATTGTAATGCTGCATGCAGTGAGTGTATATCACATGCAGAGGAGAAGAATGCAATGTCATCTGCATATATATACACTTTGACATTATTATGAGACGTAACTGAGCTTAATAAAACATTAAATAAAACGGGAGAGAGGACGGAACCTTGAGGGACTCCTCTGGACTGATGATATTTTGGGGAAGATAAGCCACGTTGAGAGCAATAAAATTTCCGATCCTTTAAAAATTCATACAGCCAATTAATAATATATCGCGGGAAGTTTAAGTTTTCTAATGAATTGAGCAGGGTGACGTATTCTACACTGTCGTATGCCTTGGCCAAATCTAGAGTTACTAATGCTGAGTAGTGCCGCCTGTGACGAGCAAGCTTAATACGTTCCTCTAAATCAATATGTGCATCCCATATGGAACATCCAGTTCTAAATCCAATCTGACATGGGCTCAATATTGAGTTATCTTCTATGAATTTGATGATTCTAAGGTATAATACTCTTTTCAATTAATTTGACAACATGCGACGTTAATGCAATAGGGTCTTATGTTATCGAGATGTGCTCCTGCTCCTTGTTTTTTAAGAATGGGAATTATTTTTGCCATTCTCCAATCTGGAGGAACCCAGCCATTCCCAAGAGAGTAATTGACAAGGTTAAGGAGGTCCTGAGGAGACACCTCGAATAACAATTTCAGCATGCTTGTCGTAATGCCATCTGGGCCTGGAGCTGAATTAGGGAGAGATTGAACCACAGAAGCGAGTTCTTCTATAGTTACTCTCACAAAATCATCCATATAGAAAGGTTTAGGGAAGAATGAGTGTGATTGAGCGGTGAAGCGGTTTTGTAATCCCAATGCTATTCCATCTAATAAATCGGCCAATTCTTTCGGAGTTAGTACTACGGACTCTATGTTTATGGGTGTAGGAATAACCTTACGAGTCCTAAGAAATCTAAAGAGAGCTTTGTTGTTCCCACTTTTTGAGAGGAAGGAATACCGGTTTTCGTCATGTTTAGCTTTTTTACCATGGAAACAGTTCTTTTAAACATAGCTTTGGCGTACTTATAATTACTCCAATTAGAAGGGCACTGGTTAATAAGAAGTTTTTTCCATGCGGCCTTTCTGCGCCTGTACTCTCGGTCACAATCTGAGTCCCACCAGACACTTATAGACTTACTATTTGCTGAGGCTATAGTGAACTGCGAGGCTTTCATAGTGCATTTTAAAACCGAACACAGCCTCATGGCTTTAATGTCATTTTCAGAGTTATTTAACGATGACAAAGCTGACTGTAAGCTTTTTTTTAAATTTTGAATAATTTACAAAAGTGTAATTCTGATAATCCAATGGGACCAAGGAGTAATTGATGTCAATCACGACAGGGCAGTGATCACTATTCGTTGCAGAATTTATCACCGCCCACGAAGAGATGAGAAGGTTAGAGCTAGCGAAAGATAAATCTAAAACCGATCTTGTATTACCTCGAATAAATGTAGCTACTTGAGAATTAAGACATTTATAGTTGTTCTTATTAATCCAGGCCCACAGAAGTTTGCCTGATGCGTCACTACGGAATCCCCATGATATATGGTGGGAGTTAAAATCCCCCACAAATAATGTGTTCGGTTTACACAAACTCTGAATGGTATCAAGAATGCCTTCATCTTTAACTCCAGATGGAAAGTAGCTGTTCACAATAGTAATTGGCACACAGCCTGAAAGTAGAAGTTCCATAACTAAAACTTCATGTTCACATGACATTGACTGAAAAATAACTTTCGCTCTATGACAAAATTTCGATGATATGAAAAACGCTAATCCTCCTCCGCGTGAATTCCTATCCAAACGAAAACATTTATAATTTTGTAAATGAAAATTTTGACCCGATGATAACCAAGTTTCTTGTAATAAGATAACGTCCGGAGACTGTTGGGAAATAAGGTATAATAGATCTGTGACAGCAGAAAGTATCGAACGGCAGTTCCATTGAAGGACCCTAAGGAACCCTATTTTGGTGAGAGACAAGCAGCTGCAACTGCTTGGTCCAAAATACTATCTTTTAAGAAATCATTTTTGTTCAAAGGTTCTTTCACGCTTTTTTTGGATTTAGGATTAGAGCTCTGATTCTTGTTAGTCGGAGACCTGGTTCGTTTCAGAATTCGAGCATCCATCTCTACATCCTGAATATCTTGAGAGCCTGAATCAGACTGACAGTCTTGATCAGTCCTCTCGTAATTAGAAGGCCGATTCTCATTATTCTTGGGAAGAGCTGATTGAGACCCAAGGGATGAATTAATCATGCTGAAAGGGTTCTGCAAGCTCTTGGATAATTGCTCAGAAATGCCTGAAAATTGCGAAGAAATCACTTCAGCCAATGTCTCTGATATGTTAAGTAGGAGTTTTTCTAGAGACTTTTCCACTGCTTTCTCTACGATTGCGGAAATATTCTGCGCCACAGATGCATCCATAGCGAGAGACTGACGGGCTGCGACACCTGCATATCCTTGTGACCTGCTCTGAACTTCAGCTAGGGCTTCTCTACGCGAACATCGCCTTCTGTCAATGATGTCGATAACCTGTAATTCTTTGGCTCTAGCAGGGCAGTCGGAGTGGTCTGCAGTGCGGTTGGCTAGGCATAGGCAGCATGACTCATTGTTAGACGTACAGTCGTCAGCACTGTGACCGTCTCCACATATTCGGCATCGAACGTCAGAGCGACAACCGTTCGCACTGTGTCCGTACCGCCAGCATTTTCTACATTGCAGAGGGCGTGGAGCAAGAGCTTCAACACGGTAGATTAAAGGCCATGCTTTGATCTCTGATGGACGAGATGTCCCTGCGAAGGTGGCGATAACTGTTTCGGTGGGAATCCGAACATTATTGACTAGCCTGTTGCAGCGATACACAGACACTACACCTGCCTCCGAGAACAGATCCAAGATTTCTGCCGGACTTATGCTGACGTCTACACCCCGGACTAGCCCTTTGCAACAGGCAAGGTGAGGAGGAATGAAACAGCTCACCGGATGTGTGGCAAAAGAAGAACAATTTAGAAGGTCCTGGATACAGGCCTGGTCAGGTGAACAGCAGAGAATGCCGCCGCGTCCAAACTGTCGAACCTCGGTTATCTGGAGAAAATGAGGGGTCGCCGAGCGAAGCTCTGACTGGATGGCCTTGGGATTCTTCATCCGAATAACACCTCCATTCGTTGGAACCACAGCCACCGGAACGCTGCTGATTCCGTTGCGAAGAAAGAGATCCAGAGGAATATCCTGTGAAGGAGTAGTAGCAGACCAGAGGGAGACCCTCTGGCCCGGAGATGAGACAGACATCAAGAGACTGTACACTTAAAGCGCAATGATCTCAAACTGGGAAAGAACGCAGACAAAGATAAAAGTAACCGCCGGTTACAACACCAAAAACCCCCAGAGGCGGACCACGGCCGAGGAAGATCGCCGAACAGGAACAGAAGTACGGGCGATGGTGTTCGGCCGAGCGTGCTGCTTGCACGAGCACGCACTTGTTCACGGCAGCCGTTCGTTCTTCTTCTTTTTCTTCTTTTTCTTCGAACGCGCCGCTTGCTTTCAGTGTGATCGCGAGCGCGGGCACGTGGCGGCATCGGGCGGCGGCCGCCGTAACTATGCAGCTCACGATGCTCAAATCATTCAATGGCCGTGGGCCGTTGGGTTTATGGCGCGGTCACTTGGGTTTATGGCATCATTTCTCGAGAGAAGTGGGCACAATTTCTTGCTGACTTTGAGAATTAACTGTAAATTCCAGACCGCGTGCTGCGTTATAACGTTGGCCTCACGTATTATCATGAGCCTCGATTACCGATCGGCAGCGTTTTTTGACCATTCTCAAAAAGTGTTGCAGGGCCTCTTTAACGAAAATGGAGGTGCGATGGTAAAACTTGCACAAAATCGACCCAGTAACGCGTTCTTCAAAATTTGCGTTTTCACGTAGTTTGGACATTGTTCTTTGACTACGAAACAGTTCTCGATCAAACTATATCAATGCTCCTAATCATGAGTACCGGGGTGAAAATTCGTAAATTTTAGCTTATCAGCGAAAATTTTCAGAAAAAGCAATCACGGAATAAAGTCTGCTGTTCCTAAAACTTACTGAGTTTAATTTTTTTTTCTCCTGTGCACTGCGTACAGGTTACCAACCAAAGCCACAATATGGCGAAACATGCTAGTTTGACCGATGTTTAGGTGTTGGAAACGCAGCGTGGCGGTCCATGAAAAAATACGCCGAAGAGCAGATATATTTGAGAAGCATTACAACGTGCTCCACAAAAATTTTAACCACTGTTTGCGTTTTTATTGAGAAAAAATTGTGTTCAACGGTAGCAATATTAAGGTTCGCGCCTCGACGTCACCTCATACCATGCTGGCGGTTCATACGAACCGAATAAATTTGCTACGATAAAAAAATTTAACGAACTAAAGCCAGTTGCATGCCTGTGAAATCTGAGTAAATAGCGGAACTTTCCAGCAAGCGCCACCACATGGCGAACGCAGTTTGAGTTCGTTTTTTCGTCTTTCACCATCTTCTTTCTTTCATTTGTCTTTCATTTTTCTTTCGTTATGTCTTCCTACATCTTCATTTTCTTCTGTCTTTTATTCTTCATCTTTCTTTGTCTTTTTTTTTTTTGTATTGTTCTCTCTCTTCTTTTCCCGCTTCTTAACCCTCACATCACTTCTTCCCACCCACGTCTCTTTCCGACTCCTTGCTATGCTATACTGTGCATGGCTATGCTATGCTTTACTCTCTCATCTCCTTATTTTCTTCCTCCTTTCTCTCCTTCTCACTTTCAAACATCAGTCCTCCTCGCACTCACTTGCCTTTCGCGTACCCTTGCTGAACTATATAAGGCTATGCCAAGCTTTACCCTCTGCTCTCCTCCTTTTCTTCCACCTCACCTTCACATCACTTCTCACCCTCACTTCCCTTTCCCACCCCCTTTCTATGTTATACTATGCATGGCAATTTTATTCAAGGTGTTGCTTGGCACAAGCCCGCTTTCTGTGGCGCGTACCAGCCGAGTTTCTTTCTACCGCTCCGGCCTTACTCCAAGCTTAAACCACTCCACTGTTAAAGATGTCGTGCTTGAACGTGGTTAAACTAAGCTTGACGTTCAAGACTAAGATTGTCGAGTGACAGCAGCAACTACCACGGAAAGCATGCTGCGGCGGTGTCCGGCGTGTCAGCCCCTTGTGCGGCATGGCTTGGCACGCTGTCTACATTGCCGGCGCGGGAATGAATGAATGAAAAGCTTTATTCTGGCAAAGTAATTCTCCCGGCGAAGGTGCAGCCCCCCAGTTCAGGGACTGTAGCCTTTGCCATCTTGCGAGTTCTGTCGATCAGTTCTCACGACACACCCATTTAGTGACCTCGACTTTCTCGGTTTATCAGTTGCAAGTTGTGAGTTGTAAATCAGTTGTAAGTTGGTACTTGCCCCGTCCTTCGATTCCGTGTAGTGTTTGCCTTGTCATACTTAGGCTTCATTGACTCTTTTACACCACTGCGTCATTTATGGCGTTAAATATACTACGAACGACGTACCTGACCGCAGTTTCTACGACGGTGATGTGCCATTCGTCGTGACTCAGGACCTGGATTTGATCGAGGAGGTGTGCGTGCGAAGCTTCTCGAATTTCACGGGACGGGGGAGTGAGTATCTAGAACGTTCTCCTGTTGCAATAGCGTTGTCATAAAGACATGAAAAGTATAAGAGACGCAGCTATACACGAAATTGAAGGCGAAATTCAAGACCGCGGCGCCTGGTTTATTTGCCGTGCACCATTATAGTACTTTATCAGAGTTTTTGTATTTTGATGCTATGACGACTGCACATACCAGCAGTTCGCCAACTCTCCGTTGGCGGACTGCTGGTGTCCGCAGCAACTGTTCAGCCCGTTTTACCGGGATTATAAGCATCTACAAAAGTGGGCTGCTTACACAAAGAGTCTATCTGGTGCAACTGCATGACAAGGGTGAAATAATTCATACACTGAGTGTCCCAAATATCACGCAGCCGGATTTAAAAAAAAGAGGAACGTCGCTACGCGCAGCACACCTAGCGCATATTGTTCTCAGTATACTGCAGTAGCCACTACTAATTGTTTCGTTAATGAAGTTTAGATAATTAGTCCGTAATTATGTTTCGAACTCGACAAATACTCGTCTAATCATTAAAATGTCAACAAGACATACGTAGGAGTGTTCAAATAACGTCTAACTGCGCTATTTTCAACAACGTACTAATTCAGTAAAGTTGAAAGTTGGGCGAGTTGGTGATGGTTCATGTTTATGTGTGAAGCAGCGCACTGAGACAAGGCACGAAAAGAACGAAAAAATAAATGCGTCTCGATACCTTATGCGCACAAAATAGCACACAATCTAACGAAGGTTGGCAGCAGGTACGGCTTAAATGTCGTGCTTTCTGCGCCAAACAAACTTGGGAAAATATGTGCTAAGCTGGATCATAAATTGTCGACAAAAAAGGATCGTTTTCAGTGCAACATTACAAACATGCTTCTCCGTTTGTCGAAATGTAGGAACTGCAGTTGTTTATTGCTTGTCTATGTCATGTGGAAAGTTGTACATCGGTCAAACTGGCCGGTGCGTTAACACGAGGCTTTCCGAACACAAGAGATCTCTAAAAAATAATGCATATTCTCACATTAGACGGCATTGCTTGGAATGTGGTTGCATGCCGCTGTTCTCTGAAACGGAAATACTTTCCAATCACGAGGATCAGCTGACCAGGGAAGTGATCGAGGCCTTCCGTATCACTAAAAGAAAAGATGATTGAATCAGCCAAGCATCCGTGGTTCTAAGCAATTGCGAAGTGTCTTTTTTGGAAGATCACCACAAACTGTTGTAACTTGAAAATCATGGTCACACGTGGTACGCCTTCATGTATGTATATTAACCTTATTTTCTTCGAAATAAGCAGCGGTTGTCCTGTCTTTTTTCGTTCTTTTCGTGCCTTGTCTCAGTGCGTTGCTTCACACATAAACATGAACGTACTAATTGCGTGCTCGCTTTTCTGGTTAATAAGGAAAGCCCGTGAAATCTGACAAATGGCACGTGACTACACCGCAGCGCGCACCAAGAAGCAGCGCCCTCAAAGAGGATCACTGTCAGGTATCAAGTCAAGAGTACCCTCCCACCTTTTGCGGGCGGGAGCGTAGTGACGTGTTATTTTTCATATTTCGCGTGCTTTCTTTATCAGCCGGAAAAAAAATGAGCACGTAATTAGTATGTTGCTGAAAATAGCGCAATTAGATGTCATTTAAACATGCCTACATATGACTCATTGATATTTCAGTGATCAGGTGAGCGCTTGTTGAGTTAGGAACATAATTAGGACAAATTAACAAAACCTCAATAACGAAAAAAAATTGTAGTGGCTGGGAACAGTATACTGGGAAAAATATGCACCAGGTGTGCTCGCGTAACGACGTGCCTCGTTATTTAAATCGTGCTGCGTGATATTTGGGACACCCTGTATATACACCAACCGCATAAAAGCTTCGCTACCCATCTGGTACTCAAGCATAAAAACATTTTTGTAACTTGGCGTTTTGTATGGCGCTAGCGCCTATAGCGACGTTATGTTCCTTGCTGAGCAGCCCTAAGATCACCATCAAATGCAGGTTGTCCATAACTCTACAAAAAAAAAGTTATAATAATAATAAAGCAATATAAAAAAGGTGTTAAGGGTTGTATATCGTAGATATGACTTAGGAGCAAAAGTAATGTAGTCAATAAGGCAAATCGATTACACGATTACGGAAAAATTGTGGTGAGCATGTATATTGACACGTACACCGCTAAGAGACCTTCTTCTACGTTTGTTATTTTATCTCTCGACTTTTGTCACGGTTTTCTGTCTTTATAAGCCGGCAGTAATGTTGCATGATAAAGATCACTCATAATAAAGATCTCAGCAAACAAGCTACAAGTTGGCGAAAGTAAAATTATAAAGTGAAGAGAAAAAAAAAATATGGGTCAGTTGCCAGCGTCTTCGATGTGCAGCATCCCCACGAGGCTATCGGCAGTGTTTCGTCATCTTAGATCAGATTCAAAACTTCCAAATTTGCTTGATTTGGTCCTCGACTTTTGGGCACAGCGACAGGAAGGCTGGCGATAGTACCTTAAACGATAAAAACGACTTTAACCAGTGCAATCACCTCTTATATAATATCTGGCGCTTTACGTGCCTAAACCACGATATGATTATGAGGAACGCCATAGAGGAGGCCTCCAGAAATTTTGACCATCTGTTCTTTAACGTGCACTGACATCGCACAGTACACGGACCTCCACCATTTCGCCTCCGTCGAAATGCTACCGCCGCGGCCGGGATCAAACCCGCGACCTTCGGGTCAGCAGCCGAGTACCGTAACCGCTACACCACCGCGGTGGAATATGAAATCAGTCTTTACTCTTTATTTGGCTGATTTAAATTATTTAATTTCTGTTTCAATATTGCTTTCTTTCACAAATTATTTCATGGATCCTGTCTATTATTGTTCATCTTAATGGTTTCAAATATTGTTTGTGTCTTATTACTTTCTTATTCTTTAACTGAGTGTCAATATCTTATACCTTTAAAGATTATTTTTCTGTACAAAACACGTTGCGGGGCTAGGTGGCGGTACATTCTTACCTAATATATTGTAGTGCTACAATTGACGAGGACAAGACCGAAATATAGATGACAGGACGGGCGCCCGTCCTGTAATGTACAGTACGGTCCACTGTTAGAGGAAACACGCGAGTGCGTGGCAGGCGGTCCGCGGAGCGCTAACTGCTGGCGCATGCGCATTGGTTGATCAAGGTTGGTGCGTGCCCCGCGTCGTCTGCTACTTCTCTGCCCATGCACTCGGCGTGCGCTCATGACCCTTTGCGCTTTTCGTTTTCGCACCGTAAATCGACAGATATCAACTCGGCCTTCCGCTTCTTTAGTAAGCCGATATTTCATGGTCGCAAAGGCGAGCTTAGAATGTTCGCTGCATCAGACTTCAATACACTTATCTGTTATGAAAAGCGGCCATTTGCAGCGAGTTGTACGTGGAAAAATATCACGGGCTTAACGGTGAGAGCTTGCGAAAAACTGCGGCAATAAATAAAACCATGCATTTTTGCGCTTGCTGGAAATCCGACTAGCAGCAGGAAGAGTGACAGCTAGATAAATTGCACCGCAAAAATACGGAAGCGCTTTCCAACGCTTTCATGCGCACAGGCGGAGAAGTAGCAGACGAAACTGGGCGCGCGCCGAAGCTTGCGATTCTATGCGCATGCGCTGCTCTTACAAATCTCGCCGCCAGTTAGCGCCGCGCGGCCCGCCGGCCACGGACTAGCGTGTTCCCTCTAACAGTGGACCGTACTGTTCTTCTGTCTTGCCGTCGTGATAATGTAGCGATACAATATTTTAAGTTAAATATTAAAAAAAAAATTCTCCGGTTTTTGGCCAATTCCTCGAGGCACAGCGTATGCCACGAGCTTCCAGGATCGACTCTACTGTACTCTTAGTGCCAGCATTCGGATATAGATTACATTTAGCTCTGATAACTTTATTCTTTCATTTTTATTGCCAGGGGACAATGATGATAGAGAAACTGCATCCGCTTATGGGCGAGTCCATCATACACGTCGACAGTTCAAAGTGGAGGAGCATCCGAAAAGCCCCTGGCTGGCGCATTCAGTCCAGCAAAGTTGAAGTTGGTAGGTATATGCACCGAAAGGTCCTCAAGGTGGCTTAGGCGCGAGAACTATAAGTGGCGTAGTTGGCACCTGTGCGAAATACAAGGCAAGATTCTCTGCAGACCATTACAACTCTTAAAGGTGTGATGAGTGCCTGTAGGCGCGCGCGCTTTCTGGGTTATGCGGCCAGTTACAGCCATTGCCATCATATTCTTCCTCATCATCGTCATAATTTTATGTCCACGGCAAAATGACGCACCCCCCCCCCCCCTTCTTGCCATCTACTCTTCGCTTTCATTCCCATCTTTCTTTTCCTTTCCCCCTCCCCTTAGTGCAGGGTAGCAAACCGGATGCTACAATTCTGGTTGACCTCCCTGCCTTTCTCTCATTTTATTTTCTCTCTCTCTTTCTCAACTACCGCGATCACGCGTCAGCTTACTACATCCTTCAAGTTTATGAATTTCATCACACCGCTTAGCTCTCTGCATTACGCCGGTGCTTTGGGACGCTATTGCGTCACGCGCCAGCAATTTACTGATAAAAGCTCACAATGAAAATTAAGGCATTGCGCACGAAAAATAACCGTATACATTTAATCATTTCATTCGAAGTCAGATATGCTGAACCCTGTTGTCCAGCGCCCGGTTAGGCTTGGCCTAACCGTCCCCCTTGCAGGGCAGTCCCGACATGCTGTCTTAGGGTGGCCTGGTTTTCTGTCGGGGCTCTTGTCTATAAAGTTCACCGTATCCGTATTGGAACAAATATGGCTGCTGCTTGGGGCGACTTTAAGCTTGGATTTACTTTCTGTAGATTCCGAAGATCCACAAAGTTGGACAATATAATACAACAGTAACAGCAGCAGCCCTCGCTATGATGTAAACCCCAACTATATGAAAGATGGTTACGAAGCTTCCCTTCAAATAGGGGACATGACGCATGGCGGGATTCCGTCAGCTGCTGAACTATACCACGGATGAGCTCGAAGCAGCGGAAATCAAGATGACCAGTGCAGACTGTAAATAAATGTGTACTCAGCGTTACGGGGTGTCGCCACATTACTTGAATGCTGATCGCATTAACGTAGACAGTCATCGTGAAATGAATTCCGCCGAAATTCGGTTTTCTTTTTACGTGAGCAGAGAGGTTGACCGGAAAGGGCATGGTTCTCAACTGCTATGTGTGTTTTAATATCCTGAAGTGTGGTGGCTACACCGAAAAACTTACACATCATCTCCCCCTACGGGCAACCATGGTGTGATGCGAAAGCATCGCGGGGGGTGAGCATCGAGTTTCCGTTTCTCTTATGTGACTTACGAGACGATGGTTGTCGAGGCGTTTGAATTACCGCTTGCCGACGCTGACGTTTACGTTCGGCTTCTCGAGCCTTCCTCTGCTCCGCGGCGGTGGCGCTGCCGCTGCAACTAGCGCCGACGTTGACGTTGTTCATGGCGTTTCGCACACCGTTGCACAGAGAGAGAATGACGGAAGCACAGCGAACGCGCGCTTTCGCAGCCTCGCGGCTTCGAGATTCGCTTGCCGGCGTTGCCGTTTACGTTCAGCTTCACGAGCGTCCATAGCGCCGTTGCGAAGGAGAGTGCAACGGGAGCGAGCGAGCACCGCATTATATACGAGTGCACAGCTGTGGCGGAGAGAGAGAAACTGGGAGAGGAGAAGCGAAGCGGAGGCAGCGCTCACGCCGCCTCCTCCACCCCACCTCCTTCCACCTGCTCGCGCTCACGCGAGGAGAGGTGGGAGAGCTGGCGCATGCGCAGTATGGGTGCGGACGCCGCAGAACGGACACTGCCCCAAGCATAAGATGCTTTCGCATCTAAAACGCTACAGCGGGACTCTCAGTTGAGGAGAAGCGTAACGTGTGCCGTCATAGCACGACCGTACGATTTTATCAAAGGGAAGGTTCTGCCTAGCGTAGCGTAAGTGTCGTTATTTGACCTGTGTCAGCGGTTGGCCCGTGTCATTGGGGGGGGGGGGGGGGCACTAAGCTACGCCGCTAACAAAAGGGGTTCCCACTATTTTGTCAGCGTCCATACTGCCAGAAGCACAGTCGACCGTGACGTGACGTGCCATGACATGATATGACAAAAACTTTACTGAGGTCCTGAAGAGCTCCCGCCTGGGGAGATACGGCATGAGCCGATGTTTTTACCCATGACGGGACTGGCAGGCCTGGACACACCGCCATACTATTGGCCTTCTGGACGGCCAGGAGTAGTGGCAGATGTCCTGGGTTCTTGAGGGCGGATTACCAGGAGTCCTTGGTTTGAAGTGAACAGGCCTCTAAGGCTAGGCACATCGAGAGCATATGTTCAAAATTTCAACATTCGCATCCGCAATCGCGGCATTCCTGTGAGTTTCCCTAATATATTAAGTGCATTAATCGAGGAGTAGGGTAGATCTAATCTGTAGAGTAGAGGCCTGGGCCCTGCTAAGCTTGTGATGAGGCAGGGGGAAGGTTCGACGGCTAAGCTTATAATGATTGGTAATTTCAT
>JALIZH010016713.1:0-36476 GCA_030522465.1 Rhipicephalus appendiculatus
GATCTATACTGAATCAACTTGGCATCTGTACACGTGTCACTAGCACACATGAAGAATGCGGAACAACGTAAGCATTCACAGTTGGCCATGCGTTCGTCTTTTGTACCGTTGCTGCTGCACATAGACATCCGCAGGTCAAGTCTGGATGGATAGATGTCATGATCGTTCCCGCTATTCATTCATTCACTCATTCATTTTTATTCGTTAAACACAGGGGTATTGTATAACGGCTGGGATAGCAATAGTTAAAACGTTATTGAGGGGAGAAAAACGGTGAAGAAGCGATCTCATTATGAATTTGTTTAGAGCAAGGGTTCCCAAGCATGTTGGCCCCAGGAAACCCTGCTAAGCTACATTATGTCCCAAGAAACATCGCCCCTTCCCCCCCATCCCCGCTTTCATGCAAGCATCTTTCATTTGGTACACGCTACGTTCATATGCGATAAATTCAAAAGCAAGGGTATCAAAATTTGGCAGATCCCACGTAGAGGGCTGGTCAAAAATTCCCAGGCTACTATTCCATGTATTCCTAAGGCAGTGCGGCCTGGGAACTTTGACCCCCGCTGTACCTTGGGAACAATGATTTGCGAAGCATGCATCAAGAAGTTTGCTATGTGGCACTTTTAAAATGAGCTCAACGTTACGATGCGGATGGATGTAGTACTGAGTACACATATGCAGAAATTTTATACAATTTCACGTATCGAGAAAACACGCAAATGTGAGGACTGGTTGTTCATAGTTGCCTAACAACGCCACCACTAACGTGCGCCCTACCAGCTCAAGCAGTGGTAGGGCGGAAAATTTGTTCTTTTAAGGAGAAAGCCTTTAATCTTTCATGCTCAGCTCCACGCGTCCATCCGTCCCACCGTCCATGCCCTGGCACAGTGCCAGGTGGCTGCCGGGGCGCGCCAACGGACGCCGGTCGCGTCGGACTCTACAGCGTTCGCGCTTTGCTTGCGTAGCGTCGCTGTGCCCAGCGTGTCCAATCATGCAAGAAGGGAGAGGCGCGCATCGCGTTCCATTCTGACCGACCCCATCTCAATGGGCACCAGGCGTTCGCTGAACACACAATGGAATTTACGAAGTGTCCTTCAATTTCTTATTAGTCCGTAATGTTGGTTACGGTAAGCGAGGTGGAACCGCATGGCGCGATTTCAGACGTGATTCACGCGCGGTTGGAGGCACGCGCACGTCCTTTTGACGAACGCCCACGCGATATCGCGTCGCTGCGTCCCGCATGGCGCGATTTCAGGCGGGACTGACGCGTGGTCGGAGAGACGCGCGCGTTATTAGATGCGAAGCTCGGGGCTTTGTCCGTCCCTCCCGCGTCCTGCCACTTTCATGAAGTAGGGAAGTACCCACTATGCGAACCAGAACACTGTAGTACAACAAGGCCGTCAACCATCACCACAGTCAACAGAGTCATGGCCGAGAGCAGAGGGGGAGCTTCTTAGCAATGGCTAGGCACGTGGTGTCTGTCGCCCAGGTTCACTCCATTCCTTGATCTTGCTTGCATGTGCTTGCGTGGGCTTAGTCCATCCCTCTTTCCCGCGTCCACACCCCCACAGCGGGTGTGGGTCCCCCTCCCCCTCACTCTCCTCTCCTACGCTCACCCACTTTCTCTCCTCTAGGAATCATCTACTCTACGGAGCGGCGCCTGCGTCCCACACCCCCGCCCCCACAGCGCATGCGCGTCCCCCTCCCCCCTCTCTCTCCTCTCCGACACTCACCCCCGCTTTCTCTCCTCTAGGAATCCTCTACTCTACGGAGCGGCGCCTGCGTCCCACACCTCCCCCGCCCCCCACAGCTCAGCGCGTCCCCTCCCCCTCTCTCTCCCCTCCTACGCTGACCCCCCTTTCTCTCCTCTACGGAGCGGCGCCCGCGTGCCACATCCCTACAGCGCATGCGCGTCCTCTACTGCTCTGTCTCCTCTAGGAATCCTCTACTCCAAGGAACGGCTCCCGCGCCCCACAGCGCATACGCGTCCCCTCCCCTGCTACGGTCCCCCCGTTCTCTCCTCTAGGAATCCTGTGCGGAGCGGCGAGCACGACACGTGGTGCAACAGCTGTATACTCCACTGGGGGGCGCCACGGTAGTTCCGCGGTATGAAAATGACGGAGCACGCGCGCCTCATTCTCTCTCCTGGGCAGCGCCGCGATGAGCGCCCGGGCCGCTGCCGCGAAACGGGAGCGGCGACGTTTCTGCCGCTCAAGCTAACCATGTCCCCGCTGCTTCGCATCCACACATGGTTCCCTTTAGCGGGAGATGGGTAAGTTTTAGTTTTTTTTTTTTGACGAACGCCATCGCGAAATCGCTGCGCGGCTTCTTCCCTACTCGGACTAGAAAAACTAGCAGTTGTTTTGTGCACGAATACAACCGATGAGCGAAGCTCCTAGGAAATGGGACGGAAACGACTATGCACCTGACCTCGCTACTGGCTTTCATGAATGCGGTAGGTTGGGGAGCGGTTGGGGAGAGTGTCTGCTGCGCTCGGTGGTGGAACGACTGAGCGAGTGAAGTGTGCGGCGCGCGCAGCGCAGGGAGAGGGAGACAGGTGGGCAAAGCGTGCGAGCGGTGATGCGGCGGGGAGCTTCGACGGCGGCGACGGAACGCCGCGCGCGGCGTTTCGTTGACTATCCATGTTCTGTGAGCAGCCCTAACTAATCTCAAGTGGGAACTTTACTGTTGTTTATTAACGCGAAGTGTTAATTGTATTAAGGGTATTAACGCGAAGTGTGCTGCGCGCCTTGTTTGCGCCGCACGCGCAAACAAGGTGCGTGCGGCAGAGTTGTGAACTGCAGGCAGATTGACCATTTTAGATGCGAAGTATCTTATGCTCGGGGGCTATGTCCGTCCCTCTCTCCCGCGTCCGGCGTCCCGCGTCCGGCCACTTTCATGAAGTAGGGAAGCACCTACTATACAAATCAGGACACTGTAGTACAATAAGCCCGTCAACACCCACTACAGTCACCAGAGTCATGGCCGAGAGCACAGACTGGCTGCTTCGGAACAACAATCAAATGACACTACATGGACTACTTCCCTTCAGTCCAGGTTGTCAGGCAAGCCAACGCCTCCTTCTCGAGTCTACTCACCAAGATAGAAGACGGAAGCAACACAGAATTCGCTAACCTACCCAAGCAAATCCTACTAGTCTACGACAAGCCCTACATAACGGCTAACATAGACGTCATCGAAGGCCTCGTAAACGGCGCAGCGGGCACCCTAAAACTGTGTGAACAAAGAGTCGTACAGCAATCCCATCAAGACGAAGAAGACGTGTTTCCCAGGCGATTGTGGTTACAGTTCGACGCCCCCACAACGGGGGAGCTCTCTCGACTTCGCTCCAACCACGCGATGAGCGAGGCGAAACGTTTGAGCTATGACATTGACACGACGTGGATACCCGCAAAGAACGACGCCACTTTGACGATCCACCGCAACAGCGGTGTCGCGTGCAAACGAACACAATTTTCCCTGGTCCAGGCGAGCGTCATAACCGTACACAAGTCCCACGGAGGAACCTACTCTTCCATCGTATACGAAGACTCAACCACAAAAACTCGTCTACGTTGGCTTAAGTAGGTGCACCAACATTCAGAACCTCTAACTGACTAACGCTGCCGTTGACCATCGCTTCCACCACAAGAACGATAACGTGGACAAGAACATGATCGATGAATTCAAACGTCTCGACACCGTCACTCAGCGTTACCTCCGCGCTTAGCGAGAAGACGTCGACCTCGAAACGAAGTTCACTATAGGACTGCTTGTAGTGAAGCACACGCCAGAAACATCGAACGTGATCGCGTCTTAACCAAAGCAGACGCGATCTGTCTCACAGAAACGAGGAACGCCACAAGACCGACGATCAACGGCTACGAAGCCATCGGGTGTACTGAGGAGGCAGAACGTCCTGCCGGTGGTGTCGCCATATATTTCAAACGCCATCTCCACGCAAAAGCCTTAGGTCTACAACCTACCGGCCAATGACACAACGGGGAGCACTCGGCCGTTAGACTCTACTTTGACAACAACATCGTCATCATGACATTGTATCTCGCTCCAAACAACTCCAGAGCGACCGTTGAACGTTGATACACAAAGACATACAGACACGCGCCCTTCGTACTTGCGGGTGATTTCAACGTGGATATAACGACGAACGATTGGCTACATGCTAGACGTGTACTCGTTGCGATGCAGTTCCTTCCCGCGTCCCGCACCACCACAGCGCATGCGCGTCTCCTCCCCCTCTCTCTCTCCTCTCCTACGCTCACCCCCTCCCTCTCCTCTAGGAATACTCTACTCTACGGAGCAGCGCCCGCGTCCTGCACCCCCACAGCGCATGCGCTTCCCCTTCGCCTCTTTCTCCTCTCCTAAGCTCACCCCCCTTGCTCTCCTCTAGGAATCCTCTACTCTACGGAGCGGCCCCCCGCGTCCCACACCCCGACAGCGGATGCGCGTCCCCTCCCCCCTATCTCTCTCCTCTCCTACGCTCACCCCCTTTCTCTACTGTAGGAATCGTCTACTCCACGAAGCGGCGCCCGCGTCCCACAGCGCATGCGCGTCCTCTCCCCCCCTCTCTTGTACGCTCAGCCCTTCTCTGCTGTAGGAATCATCTACTCTACGGAGCGGCGCCCGCGTCCGACATCCCCACAGCCCTTCTCTGCTGTAGGAATCCTCTACTCTACGGAGCGGCTCCCGCGTCCCACACACCCACAGCGCATGCGCGTCCCCTCTCTCCTCTCCTGGTCTACTCTAGGAATTCCTCTACGGAGCGGCGCGCGACAGGTGGTGTGATAGCTGCATACTCCACTGGCACCACGGTAGTTCCGCGATATAAAAAAGACGGAGCGCGCCTCATGGATGGATGGATGGATGCTATGAGCGTCCCCTTTATAACGGGGACGTTGACATGTCTGCCACCAGCCTCGAAAAAAACTTTCTTTTTTATGTTGGCCTAATGCCTTATCTACATTGATTAAATCTATGTTATTATAGCAAAGAAAAATATAAATTCACGGTCCATCTCTCTGCCTCTTAAGGCAGAATGACCTTATTTTTCCCCATTCTTCATTTTTGTCCTTTATCTCTACTTTTCTGCCACCAATACTCTAACCGTCTCTTACTTATTTCTATCGCGGACGTGTTCAGCTTTCCATTGTTGTCCCTAAAACCCAAGGCTTCATGTAGACTCGTGCCCACAAGTATATCTGGGTGGATATCGCCACATTCAATCAGTACATGTTCCATCGTTTCCTTAGTTCCCCCACAGCATGTACATTGTTCTTCTTCGTTACAGAATCTCGCTTTCTAGCTACGCGTTCTAAGGCAACCCGACCTTGCTTCAAATAGTAAAGCGCTTCCCCTTGAATTATCATAAAACCTCTCCCTCCTTATTTCGTGTTTTCCCTTTCGGTAGTCACTGAGAGCCGGCTTCTTTTCCATCGCTGTCATCCAATAAGTCCTCTCCGCCTCTCTGACTTTTCGCTTAATGCTCCTTGTTGCCATGTCGCCCACACTGCTAGCCGTATATTTACTAGTGAGCCTCCTAGTTCTTTTTCTCCACTGCGTGTCAACGCTTTTTCTATACAAATACCTGAAAACCTTCCCTTTCCATCTACTCCTTCATTTTCCTCAGCCTCTCTTCAAATCTAATTTTGCTCTGAGCTTCCCTTACTTCAAAACCTGTCCATCCCATATCACCCTTTACAGCCTCATTTGTCGTCTTCCCGTGAGCGCCCAACGCGAGGCGTCCCACAGTCCTTTGATTTACATCCATTCCTGATTGCACCTCTGACTTCATGCACACACTCTAAGCACGGTAACGTTTACTAAAGGTGCACAATTTCACAAATTTGTGTACTTATAAAAAAAAAGTTATCTAGTAACCTTTGCAAAATTAACCTTTATTAAGAGTGCACAAACTTACTTTTAAGACAGACGTCACAGAAATAACCTTTAGCACCGGTTCACAATATCGAGCGTTCTCACGTAAAAATAGAGGTTACGTTGCACAGTACACAGTATACTGTTCACACAAAACGGCTTGCAGGAGATATTATACGGCCACCGCTCTGCGCCTCTTCTTTCCTTCGCTCTTCTTTCTTCGACGCATTCCAGGAGGTTACGCTCATCGCATGCATTGATCAGCCAGGTGTGCCGCAGCAACGTTAGCACGGCTTTCCACTCTTTCGGACTTCTTGCTGCGCGTGCCTCGTGTTTTTCCGCAATTCCTTGTGCGGTTTTAATAGCCGTCTACATGCAAATTGTAATGCTTAATCTATTACGTAATTGGATCAAGAGAGGATACTTGTCTGACACACATGGCACAACTCATAATTAAAAATATCTGTCAATCACCTGATCTTCTTAATTGCTCGTTTATGTGCAGACCCCATTTGAACGACTCGGTGCTTGTGGTGGAAGGTGTGACGTTATGATGCATGCGAGCTCTAAGCCAACTCCAAAGGACATTGTTTTCTGTTTTTTCGTGGGATGAGGAAAACGTACATCTCTTGCCACAGACACCGCAACTGTCGTGCTCTAAGCAGACATGTCCCAGAATTATTCCAAAGCTCCAGCATGTGTATTCAGAAAGGGGCAGGCCACATGACATGCTCCGTGAACGTTCTCGTCACTCTGTGTACATATGTGTACACAGCATAATAAAGGCGCAGAAGAAAGTACGAAAGATTAGGCGTGCGCACGCTTATATTGCTAGGCGACACTTGGCTGGGCCGATCATGCGCGAAGCAACTGTTCCGGAATGTGTCGAAGAAAGAAGATCGGAAGAAAAAAGAGGCACATACCCTTTGTTTGACGACACCTGGGTTGGTGGAGCATAGGTAGAGCGGTTACACTGAATGGAGCCCCCTGCAAATAACGTGTGATCAGAATCGTGCTTCTCCTTAAGTTTACTCATGTGTGCGGCATACCATACCTGCTGGCACGTTGCGCATAAGCAGGACGATGAAACCCAGAGGGCAGCCAAAAAGAGGGTGATTTTCAGTCCTTTACTTTTGTCGCTTGGGCTGTGCGTGGAATGTTTGCATTTCTGTAATGCTACTAACTCACTCAAACCATTAACACATACGTGCAGCATATATAACAATACACGTGCAACTCATCCTACTTTCTCCTTTGCTGTGACCCAAATGCACTTTCTTTATTTTGTTCAGGTGATATGCTTTTTAATGGTTCAACAGGCATCTGTGGCACAGTTTGAAAAAGGGAAGCCTTTGCCCACAATATCACACGTAATTGCATTTTTAAATGCGAAGCATTTCTTTGCGTACTGCAGGCACTTTTAGCGTTTCTATCTGCGTATCTATCTATCTATCTATCTAGCCGCCTACGTCTGGGTGATCTCGTGATTACCCCTTTAACTTGGGGTAGACCAAAATTAGTATGTGAGAATAAGATGGTTTGACGAATATGACTCGCTGGTCGTGACATGAATAATGACAATCCCGTCGCGTACGTCGTCAAACTCTTTCGGTCAAACCCTGTGGCGCATACCACGGGGCGGGTATGTGCCACAGGTATGCGGGTATGTGCCACAGGTGATTGACAGTTTAGACTACCCAGGAACGGCGAGACAAACATTGGTACTTTTAACGCCAGAGCGTTAAAAAGCTGACGTCATCAGCAGCGTTGACCGGACGAATGCAAATAATAAATGTCAGGGTCCCAACAGGAATCGAACCCAAGCATTCTGCGTGGCAATCAAGCATTCTACCACAGAGCCACGCCAGGTCTCGGAACTGCTTTTCGGATAGACCCTAACGTTCGTGAAACGTCAATTGTCGTTGCAGTGCTGGCTATCCAATTTTATAAACATTACATATGTACTCCGATGATACAGCCGTCACGCCGGGTTAACATCAATTATAGTAAAGCGCCATCCACTGAAGTTGATATATGTTGCAGTGTCCAGGGCTACCATCCTCGCGAGCACAAGCGCTACATATCAGTTTACCGCTTCTGGTGTTGCTATTGCCCATGTTGCTGTTGGCATCGTTTACGCAACTGTAAACAACTTGTTATGCAAAACATATGCGACTGTGGAACATATGTTTGTGCGTACAACATTTGTACATATCTTTATCGTAATTTCGTAACGTTTCGCTCAATAAAACATTACAACACAGTCACCTTCCCTCCGCATGCTTCGCATAACATCGATTCCCAAGGTACGTGGAATCTGCCGATTTTTTTTTAAATATCAGTTTTTTTTTTTTTGCGAGGGTGCAAAACACGAGACTGATAGTGATAACAACTTCTGCAATGTAGGGGCATTGTTCGAGTTTCCTGAGCATGTGCTGTAGAACACAGCTTGTGTACAAGACCATGTACCTAAACGAAAGGTAATGTTAAAGAAAAATTTAAAAAGAAAACCAAATCAAGCATTGTACAAAAATTGATGTGCATAAGGAGTTGTAGGAGAAATAACGTGAACCATTCTAAAAGAATGCATACTTTATTGCTTTCGTACCTTCAAAGCAAAAGGCATCAAAGTTGCGTGATAGTCATCAATACACATAAGTTTATTGATTACTTTTTCAATATTGGTTCAGGGATTGCCTAGCTGATAGAAGGCCACCGGTATTCAAAGCGTTTCTCCTTGCTTTCACCTGTGGTCAGCAAAAATTTACAGAAGCAGGTGGTCAGGACCTGCAGTAAAACCTTCTCTTGATGCACGCACAATCATGTTTCTTCAGACAATATATCATTTGCTGATTCCGCAATCTCCTCGCTGGACAGTGGATCCTAAAAGAAGAGTACAGTTGTTTTACACTATGGCAACGGTTACTGCCGCATTGCGCACAGCTGCTGATAACATGCAGTGTAAGACATATACTAACCCCCCCCCCCCCCTCCCCCTCCCCCCAAAAAAAAAAGAAAAGAAGGGGGTGTCACTTGACCAATACCTAAGCGCTCCTAAAATCTAATATCCTGTGCAATACGTTTATCCGAAAACAAAAATTCTGAACTGAAAAAATACGTTAATCCCGACAGGTAATTAGCTTCTCTTTAGCACAAGAGTCAGCAAACTATAATGTAAGAGACAGTTTCGTCGCAGAAACACAGCACCATGGGTGATTAGAAACAGAAATAGTAAAATCAACATTTTTCGTAATAGTATCTGAAGTTTCACGTCATAAAACCACGATTTGATTATGCGAGGCGCCGTAGTGGAGGGCTCCGGAAATTTTGACCATCTGGTGTTATTTAACGTGCACTGATATCGCAGAGTACACGGGCCTCTACCATTTCGCCGCCATGAAAATGTGACCGCTGCGGCCGGAATCGAACCCGCGACCTTCGGGTCAGCAGCCCAGCACCATACCCACTGCTCCACCACGGCGAACCAAGGTTTTTCAGTGACCATACTTAGCATTTCACGTAGAGATTTAATATGTTCGTACCTAATTGTTTTCCTCAAGGAGTATATTCCACGTGGCAGTTCATATTCTGGGCTGCACGGAACGTAAGTCATATCGGCGTCGGGAAATTTCCAGCTGCCTGGAGATCCTCGCAGCATGCCTTGGGAAGTATGTATGCTGTAAACAGTTTCAACGCAAGACAATGAATATGGCAAAAAAAGAAAAAAAATACATTTGTGCTGTTTACGTACCTTCAAACATTCCGGCTATGACAGTTACATAACATGCATACCGATTCAGCTTTTTTAACCACGATGGCCCGTTGCTTTCACCATAGAACAGAACTAGAACAACAACAAAAATTACCTTATTGTAAGAAAACAGATTCACATCACCACAGAACCAAGAACATCGAAAGACATACCAACCACACCGACCATCCCCCTTCGAACTCCCACTTTGCACGATTGCTGGCATTCATGCATCTGAAATATAGTTAAGCCACAGCGTATTGTTTTTTGCGTAACATAACCTTTGCAGCTGCGCCGTTTAGATAGCGACGCAGTTAGACGTATAGTCGAGCGCCGCAGAGCAAGTACTGCCGATAACAATTAATTGCGTCAAAGACTGACAATTTATTTTTTCTGACACGACCCAACCTCTTGCAGTAGCGGAAGCGTGGGCGCTGAATTCAAGTCATCTTAATTTTGAACGCCCGTACATTGCGATCTGTATGAGTGCTACTATGGAATGAAGATGACTACGGTATATATTCGTAAGGCTCATGAAGATCAACGCACAGAAAAAGTTTGACGGAAGCCCGTCTGGTGGGGATGACACATGGTGAAGGCAGAAAACCCGAAACACTGAGCCGACCAAAGCAAAAATGAACACGCACACTCACGCGCGCGCGCACGCACGCACAGAGAGAAACGCGCGCGCACACACACACACACACACACACACACACACACACACACACACACACACACAAACACGCACTCGAAAACTCACTCGCTCGCTCGCTCACTCGCACGCACGCACGCACGCACGCACGTGCACACACACACACACACACACACACACACACACACACACACACACACACACACACACACACACACACACACACACACACACACACACACACACAAGTGCGCGCAGACATATCCACACACGTACACACACACGAATGCCCGCGCGCATATGCACACACACGCAGACGCACTCACTCTCACACACATACACGCACATACACACACGCACGCACACACAAACGCGCGCTCACACATATACACACACACACGCACGCGAAAACACTCATTCACTTTCCCCCCTCACCCACACACACACACACACACACACACACACACACACACACACACACACACACACACACACACACACACACACACACACACACACACATACATACATACACACACACAGATATCCTCTACCTGCGACCAAGTCGTGACAAAAAACCCAGAGGAGCAAGTTAGTGCGCACTCAGAAATCTTCTGGGCAGCGCTGATATGGGGCACTTTGTTGATGCTGGCAACAATATTTCACACCGTGATTGCAGGCTTCATCGAGCGATTTCAAGATACCCACACGATGACAGCAAGAAGGGCTAAACTTCTGTCCTTCATGCTTCTCAGATAAACTGGAAAGATAACAAATGATCTTGGTCGGATGTTTGATAATATACGCCCAAACACCCGCCTTGTAAGGACAAACGCGAACTGACTTCTGCCAATGACAATGCATTGCATTAAAAATGACATCAGTTATTTTTCTGACATGGTCCACCTCTTACAGTAGTGTAAGCATGAGCGTAAATTCTTGCAAGCACGTGACATAAACACACACACACAAGCAAATAATGCACTGAACAGAGAACATTACTTACGTGTAGATCATATTGGCTGCTGTCTTCGGCCACCGTAACAACGGATGCAACACGTTCGATAATTGCCAGTCTCAGACAGGCGAAGAATCGGCAATGCAGCTCGTTGCAACGGACGCGCAGCGCACTGAACATGTCCCCGTTGCATTGCCTCGTGGCTGATTTGCGGCGGATCGCGTGTTTGCCTGTGTGTTTGCTTACTGTGTCACCAGGTACGCGTCACTCACGTACAAAACACCATTAGGCAACGCACGTCATCAAAACGAGGAGCGTAAAACCTGGTTAAAGTCGATGAAACAAAAGAGCGGCACAAGCGCGACTTCAAACACCACACCAACCGCCTCTCATTCGAATGCCCTTCCCGGCATACACCTCAAGCTGTGCAAAGCCTCAGAGATATGACGCCGTCCTTCCTTCGATGCGGTTGAAACTGGTTGAAACGGCGCCAGTAAGACGCCACATTTGTGAGTGACGCCATCACCGCGAGCTCACACATCCCTCTATGCGAGGGGTCTCAAACACGCGGCCCGCGGGCCGCATGCGGCCCGCGAACCTTTAGAGTGCGGCCCGCGACCTGAGCATGACGGTCTTCGTTCCCTATTTCTTTTCTTTATTTTTTTTTAATAAGTACGTTCATGAGCGATACAGACACGAGTGCTCTCAAGCATTCTTTACGTGAGGCAATCCATTAAATCACCATGTGTTGCAACATAACCGTCGAATGAGAACTCTACATTTCAGAATCAGCGCCGATTTCAGTCATTCTGCAGATCGGTATCGGTGTTTCTCGAATCCTGACTCCGAAAACCGTCCCGAAATGAGCCATGTATGACATATGGGAAAAGCTCTATTTAAAATGGCAAAGTTAGCGGTCATCTTGTTCAAGCGCACCTCCCCCCCTCCCCTCCCCCCCCCCCCCCTCCCCGGCTTCACATTGCCCCGGCCCTTGCGCTACTCCACGTAGTGTCTGCGGCCCGCTGGCTGAGGTGAGTTTGAGACCCCCTGCTCTATGCGCTCACACTGGAGCGGCCGTCGCATGCTGTTTTGTGAACTTAGCGGCATATTTTTCTCCTGTGTTGGCAAATTGATGACGGTTAAGCGTGTATGGTGCAATGCTGTGACCTGACGTTTGCTGCACATTACGGCCAGTTAACTTTCGCGAGAAAAAAGACAACGAAAAAAACTAAACAGACAAGACAACGAGAAAATTCGGATAAATTGTATTGCGAGTCTCGGAACATATTTTTCTCGCTCCACGGAATTATTCTTCGATCGCATCATTATAATTTTTTCGGTTGTTGTGCCCATGTCTGTTCGGATTTTATGCCACTTCTTTAATTACGTGTGAAGTGGGCTCACTTTATTGAACTGCAGTTTTAATTTATACCCCCCACCATCACTTGCAACAGTATCCCGCAATCTAATATCACTGCTACTCTTACTTTCTTTTCTGCTGTTACCTAATACCCGTTCTGTTTATACATTATCCACTGTTCAATTGCTAAAGCCAACCTTGAACAAGAAAGATCGCGATTTGACACATTGACCAATAAACTTCCACTCCATAGTGTAGGTCCCCTGACGGATGAGTCACTGCGCTTTTATAAGTTACAATCTAGAGGTTACAATGCCTATTGCGGTGCTTTAGCTTTTAAAATGGCATGCTTCTGTCAATGTAACCTTTATGTGAGAGGTAAATGAAGAAAACACAAAGATAAAATTGTTGCAACAGCCATGTAACCTATAAACTATAAGTTACTTGCCGTTTTATGCTGTCCTAAACGTTACCGCGATAAAAGTGCACCACTGAGTTCCGAAATGTAAGCCCCGGAACCATTTTCTCTCCTGTGCAGCGCCGCGATGGGCGCCCGGGCCGCTGCCGCGAAACGAGAGTGGCGACGTTTCTCCCGCTCAAGTTAACCATCTCCCCCGCTGCTTCGCATTCACACATGGTTCCCTTTAGCGAGAGATGGGGAAGTTTTTTTTCAAGAGATAGCACCGCTGAAGAATTGAATATTTCATTTCAAGGAGCGTTTTGCGCAGGCTGAAAGCGGGTTGCCGCTGTAACAGCCTCAGCGTAAGTGTCCATTTGAAAGCAGTACGTACGCTTCTAAATGTCCTCCGCAGACATATCCGCGGCCACACATGCCCTTTATTTTCTCGCATTTGCAACAGAGCAGTGAACGTCGCCCTTTAATAACCACTGGAAATAAAAAAGAAGGTGCCACTTTTTCCATGCCCGAAAAAATTGAAGGACGCTTTGTAAATTCCAAAGTGCGTTCGGCGAACGCCTGTGCTCATTGAGACGTAGTCTGTCACAATGGAACGCGATGCGCGCGTCTTTCTTCTTGCATGATTGGATACCCCGTCAATGGCGGGGCTGTTTTCTGACTAAGCCCTTGCCCCGGACTATGCACCCAGATTACCACCACGGACGAAGAGCAGCTCGAGCTAAAGCATTGATTGAATGCTATGGTAACACAGAGGGAGCCTACTTCGTAGACGCTGCGGGCCCCGTGGGAGAAATTTCTACAATATGAGTAATTTACCAAAGTAAGGTAGTTGACGGCCTATCACTAAAATGCTCTGATGCATCTATTGTAGAGGGAACTGCAGTTGCCCTAGCAGCAACGCACACCACTGCGGAATACATACTTACATATTCGAAAATAGCCTACCGGAACTACATGAGAGGACGTATTTCACCTCAAGCTCACGCCATCCTATGGCAGGCACGAACACGAGCCACGTAAAAGCAGCTCATCTGGGTGCCAGGTCACCAGCGGGTAGCCGGAAACGAGCTAGCACACAACACGGCCCGAGCATTCCTTCCCCGGGCTCTGTCTACCGACCCCCTCAGACCACGGCATCCAACCACCCATACCGGCTACAACATACACAGATATACTGCAGCTATATCGCCTACGAAGACAAACTTTGCCTCATCCCGCTAAGGGACTTACTAAAGCCGAGCAGACCTGTCTGCGCAGGGTCCAAACCATGTCGTACAGCAGCCCGGTCATAATGACCAAAATAGACCCAGAATAATTTAGTGCAATGTGTAAATTCTGTGGCAGCCGCGCTGACCTGTTTCACATGGTTTGGGCCTGCCAGTCTAATAGAAGCATCGCGCAACCTACGCAGCCAACGTGGGAGGGGTGGGAGGAGGCTTTGTCGAGCCCAGCTCTCGAAGACCAGCGGAGACTCGTGGAGCGGGCTCGAATTGCAGCGCAATCCAACGGAGTCCCGAACTAGGGACCAGCCCAGTCCTCTCTTAAACTACATTTTTGCAATAAATGTTTTATTCATTCATTCATTGCATGATTCGACACGCTTGGCACATAGAGGCTACCGTGGACGCTACGCAGAGTCCGACGCCAAGCGCGACCGACGCGACCGGCGTCCGTTGGCGCACTCCGGCGGCCACCTGGCACCGTGCCAGGGTACGGACGAAGGGACGGATGGACGGACGGACGTGAGAATGAGGCATTAAAGGCTTTCGCCTTAAAAACGCGGCAGCTGCCTTGTTGAACTTATTCCCTCTGTGACCATGGTGCATCATGGTGCTTTAAAGTACGCGCGTGTCTGAGTTGTGGGTTTTTCTTGAGGAGCCTCGAATCACGGCCGCTACATAAAAAAGAAGGTGCGGCCTGTTGCGTCGCTTCGCCGTCGATTGGCGAGCGTGTATCGGTCGAGTTGACAGTTGCGGCCGCTTTTTTTGGTGAGGGCGCCACTGCTCCAGAGTAAAAAGCAGACGACAGTTCATGTTACAATGTGGTTACCTCAGGATTTATGCATGTCCGTGCGCTTTTTCGCAAGCTTTCACGGGTTTTTTAGGAGCGAAGCTCCTTAGGCTCTCACGTTGTCCGTTGACGCCGTTGTCGTAGCTCCCCGTCGGACCGAAACACAGGTGTTACATATACTGTATATAGAGCGTTTATAGCGCGATATAGGTTTAAAATAGGCCGTACTCTGTCCTTGCATCTGTCCGTCCATCCATCCGTTCGCGCGTGCGTCTGTTCATCCACCCGTCCGTTCGTCCATCCGTCCGTCCGTCCGTCGGTGCATCCGTTTGTGCATCTGGCCATCCGTCTGAGCATCCGTCCGTCCATGCATGGACGGACGGACGGACGGATGCACGGACAGATGCATTTCATACACATTCTTTATATCGTTTATCATTTCGTCAAAGGAGCTTCGCTCCATCATCAGCATTCACTTCATGGATCTGCAGCAATTTTCTTTTGTGTGTGATCGTGTGTGTGGGCAGCTCTGCCTCATGTTTCCTGTGCTTGAGTACGGTTATTTGGTGCGCGCGTGTGTGGCAGGTGGTTTCTTTCCAGTGGTGTGACGCCGCGAAGATGTTGTGTGTCGCTGTGACAACACTAGAAGAGACACTACTGTGAAGTACCACGTAATCCCCTGCGATCTACTGTGTCGGGAAGCGTATTATTTGTAATAGAGCATTTCTTTTTGTCACAAACGAGCGCTAAAACAAGCGCGCGGCGCTGCTTCCAGACGACAGCACCAAATCACCGTCGACCGTGCCCATCAACGGACGAGAGCAGCGAAAAAAATTGGCCGCGTATCTGCGTGCTTCGCCGTAAATGTCGTCGAAAGACGATAGTCTTCTGCCGGCCGTACTACACTGTTTTGCCTTGCCTCAGACAGCGCTTTCTCTATGTTGAATCGGCCGCATCTGGCTGGCCTTGATAAAATAGAAGAGGCGCTGCGTGAGACATGGACGCCATCTGGCAGTGCTGTCGAGAAACATCACCTTGTGCAGAACCCAGCAGCAACATATTGCCACGCGCGTTTCTTATTTTCATTCTTGTTGTTCTCGGTTTTCGCCCACAAAGACTGTCCGCATGCTCAGCGCAAACCGCGGCTGATTGTTCTAGAAGCTTCACGATTATTGTAGATCGTTGTGTTAAGATTGCGCGCAAGACGCGAACACTCTAGCTTATTCCAGAGCTTGCGCGACGACCAGTGATAAGGCGAGAATGTTCGACGCGTGATGTATAAAAGCCGGCGCGCTCCAACGATGATCAGATTATCGACGGCCGACGCTCTGTTCGCCGCTCTCAGTGCCAGCGTGTATTGCTGTAGTCTGACCTTCATTTTCCCGGCCACAAGTTCGGCCAAAATAAAGAGTTTCTTCTTTAACTCGCCGACTGTTGCCTTCGTCGACGTCACGACCACGTGACATCTGGTGGAGGTGCTGGGTAAAAGCTTGCGCAGTTCCTCGCGCACGATCGCTCGGATCGTTTCGCGCAAGTCTTCGGAGCAGAGGGAATGAACGTCTGCATACCCTGGCGTCGAGCGGCGATTGAATTGGCGGGTGCGCATCTCCAGTGTCTTTTCAATCGTCGTTGCCTCGGAGACGAATTCCTGGACAGTGCTTGGTGGGTTCCGCATAAGGCCAGCGAAGAGCTCTTGATTTACTCCTCGCATGAGGAAGCGGACTTTCTTGTCCTCGGGCATAGCAGGGTCAGCGTGGCGAAACAGTCGTGTCATTTCCTCTGCGAAGATGGCCACGCTTTCATTCGGAAGTTGGCTCCGCGTCTCCAGCAAGGCTGCGGCCCTTTCTTTTCGGACGACGTTCGCGAACGTCTCCAGGAAAGCGCTGCGAAGAAGGTCCCATGTTCGAAGTGTGGACTCCCGGTTCTCGAACCAGGTCCTTGCTGCGTCTTCCAGGTAGAAGTATGCGCGGCGCAGTTTTTCGTCGGAGTCCCAGTTGTTGAAAGTCGCGACTCGTTCGTACGTTTCTAGCCAGGTCTCAGGGTCCTCACTTGGCGATCCATGGAAAATGGGTGGCTCTCTCGGTGGCTGGATAACGATCGGTGCAGGGGACACAGCGGCCGTCATCGTGCCTGTCGTCTTCGTCGCCGTGGCGTTTGGCTTCTCCGGCAGGAGTCCGTGCTGCGGGGGAAGTCCTTTCAGTCTGCGGCTGGCTCGACTGTCCGTGGCGGGGTGGGTGTCTTCGTCACGATTTGGGCTGGGTTCACGGCTTGACGGGGGCGTGCGGTACATGAAAGAGGCAGCACCTCCACCAGATGTCACGTATGCGCGGTTGCTGTACGACGAAATGCCGAAGATCCTCCGCGGCCGCCGACGACGACAACGCGACAATACCTACAGAACACGACGCGAAGCAGACGAAGCCCTGCCGACGAAACGTCGCGGACCGACGAAGACGGGACGGCGCAACATGCAAGCAGAGCAACATTTCGACGCAGCCGTGATCCGACGCCGCGACCCAACCGCAACGCACGACGACGAACCAGTGACCTCGACGTAATATTCGACGGCCACCACGTCACCGCCCTCGTCGACACTGGAGCCGACTATTCCGTCGTCAGTGGCCCTTTCGCGGCGAAGTTGAAGAAAGTGAAGACTGCTTGGCAAGGCCCTGAAATCCGGACCGCTGGCGGTCATCTAATAACGCCGGCCGGTGTTTGCACGGCGAGAGTCACCATCAATAACAGGACTTATCCTACGAGCTTTGTAATCCTACAAAACTGCTCCAGGGATGTGATACTTGGAATGGACTTCCTAAGTGACCACGGCGCCGTCATCGACCTAAGATCTGAGTCAATAACACTAACTTCAGAAAAAGCTCTGCCTACCCAGACGACGCCGGGGAACCATGCATTGAACGTGATAGAAGAGCACGTCACCATTCCGCCTCTCTCCAGCATCATAATTTCTGTCGGCACCGAAAAGCCCGCAGACTTCGAAGGTGTCATCGAGGGCGATCAGCACCTGCTTGTAAACCGTCAGATTTGCGTCGCAAGAGGCATCGCCGAGTTGCGTGATGGCAAAGCAAAGGTACTGCTGACGAACTTCAGCCACGAATATAGGCACGTTAACATTGGTACGACGGTCGCCCACATCGAGAAATTCATGGACACCAGCCACGCTTTCGCCCTCTTCGATGCTGCCGAACCTGCTTCGATGAATCGAGGTCCCCAACCCGATTTCGACATCAACCCGAGCCTTACGAAGGCCAAGCAAGACCAGCTCAAAGCCCTACTCATGCAATTCAAGGACTGCTTCTCGGCGTCGTCAAGAATTCGACAGACGCCAATTGCGAAACATCGCATCATAACAGAGGAAAGTGCCCGACCAGTTCGACAGAGCCCGTACCGAGTTTCTACGCGCGAACGTGAGGCCGTGAAAAAACAAGTCGACGAAATGCTACGCGACGACATCATTCAGCCGTCCAAGAGTCCGTGGGCGTCACCCGTGGCGTTAGTGAAGAAGAAGGACGGAACCCTACGCTTCTGCGTCGACTATCGCCGCCTGAACAAAATCACGAAGAAGGACGTGTATCCTCTCCCACGGATAGACGACGCCCTGGACCGACTCCACAACGCGAAGTATTTTTCGTCGATGGACCTCAAAACCGGCTATTGGCAAATCGAAGTCGACGAGACAGACCGAGAGAAAACTGCTTTCATAACACCAGACGGCCTCTTCGAGTTCAAGGTCATGCCCTTTGGCCTTTGCTCGGCACCTGCAACTTTCCAACGTGTCATGGATACAGTATTGGCGGGCTTGAAGTGGCAAACTTGCCTTGTTTACTTGGACGACGTCGTTGTGTTTTCCTCGAACTTCGACGAACACCTCCAGCGCCTCCAATCCGTACTTCAAGCAATCAAGAACTCCGGGCTCACCCTGAAGCCAGAAAAATGCCGCTTCGCGTACGAGGAGCTTCTGTTTTTGGGTCACGTGATCAGCAAGACTGGAGTGCGCCCAGACCCACAGAAAACAGCTGCCATCGCCACTTTCCCACCACCCACCGACAAGAAAGCCGTGCGCCGATTTCTCGGCTTGTGCGCCTACTACAGACGCTTCGTCAAGGACTTTTCACGTATCGCCGAGCCGCTAACCCATCTCACTAAAACCGACGTGGACTTTAAGTGGGAAACGGCACAAGTAGAAGCATTTCAAGAACTCAAACGACGCTTGCAGACGCCGCCGATACTTGCGCACTTCGACGAATACGCCGACACGGAAATCCACACCGACGCCAGCAGTGTGGGGCTCGGAGCCGTCCTAGTACAGAGGACTGACGGACTTGAAAGGGTTATCAGTTATGCTAACCGGTCTCTATCCAAGGCAGAAGCCAACTATTCCACAACAGAAAAGGAGTGTCTTGCCATCATCTGGGCTACGTCAAAATTTCGCCCCTACCTCTACGGCAGACCTTTCAAAGTTGTGAGTGACCACCACGCCCTGTGTTGGCTAGCTAACTTGAAGGATCCTTCAGGTCGTCTCGCACGGTGGAGCCTAAGACTCCAAGAATTCGACATTACCGTCGTGTATAAGTCCGGAAGGAAACACTCCGACGCCGACTGCCTGTCTCGTGCCCCCGTCGACCCACCGCCTCAGGACGGCCAGGATGATGAGTACTTTTTAGGAACCATAAGTGCCGACGACTTCGCCGATCGACAGCGAGAAGACCCGGAACTGAGGGGCCTAATGGAATACCTAGAGGGCAGGACCACCGTCGTCCCAAAAGTATTCAAGCGAGGATTGACGTCATTTTCTTTGAAAAACAACGTCCTCGTTAAGAAAAAACTTCTCCCCAGCCCGAGCCAGCTACCTCATCGTTGTACCTTCGGATCTGCGACCAGAAATTCTGCAGGCCCTGCCCGACGACCCAACGGCTGGCCACCTCGGCTTTTCGCGCACGCTTGCAAGAACACAAGAAAAGTACTACTGGCCGCGCCTTACCGCCGACGTCGCTCGTTACGTGAGAACATGCCGGGACTGCCAGCGACGTAAGACACCGCCGACAAGGCCAGCGGGACTTCTGCAGCCCATCGAGCCACCTCGCCGGCCGTTCCAGCAAATCGGCATGGATTTACCGGGGCCGTTCCCGACGTCGGCTGACGGAAACAAGTGGATCGTCGTGGCTACCGACTACCTCACCCGCTACGCCGAAACAAGGGCCCTGCCCAAAGGCAGCGCCGCCGAGGGTAGCAAAGTTCTTCGTCGAGAACATCGTCCTGCGTCATGGCGCCCCGGAGGTCCTCATTACCGACAGAGGCACGGCATTTACAGCGGAGTTAACTCAGGCGATCTTGAGGTACAGCCACACAAGCCACCGCCGGACCACCGCCTACCACCCACAGACCAATGGTCTCACCGAGCGTCTAAACAAGACCATCGCGGACATGCTGGCCATGTACGTCGACGTCGAGCACAGGACGTGGGATGCAATCCTCCCGTACGTGACCTTCGCCTACAACACGGCCGTGCAGGAGACGACACAGATGACGCCGTACAAATTGGTCTACGGAAGGAACCCGGCAACGACGCTCGACGCCATGCTGCCCAACGTCGCTGACGAAGAAAACCTCGACGTCACCGGCTACCTTCAGCGCGCTGAAGAAGCCCGACAGCTCGCCCGGCTGCGCATCAAGAATCAGCAGACGACTGACAGCCGCCGCTACAATCTTCGAAGACGCTTCGTGGAATACCAGCCCGGCGACCGCGTCTGGGTGTGGACGCCGATACGCCGACGTGGACTCAGTGAAAAACTTCTTCGGCGTTACTTCGGGCCATACAAGGTGCTTCGACGTCTCGGTACTCTGGACTACGAGGTCGTCCCGGACGGCATTACGAACTCTCAACATCGCCGTGCGCGACCTGAAGTCGTCCATGTCGTGCGCCTCAAGCCGTATTACGCGCGTTAGCGAACCTGACGACTGGACTTATTGCTTTATTATTGTAATTTCTTTATTCTTGTGATTTCTTGTTGCATGTATTTTTCCCGCGTGTTCTTTTTTAAGCATCGGGACGATGCTTTTTCAGAGGGGGGGCATTGCCACGCGCGTTTCTTATTTTCATTCTTGTTGTACTCGGTTTTCGCACACAAAGACTGTCCGCATGCTCAGCGCAAACCGCGGCTGATTGTTCTAGAAGCTTCACGATTATTGTAGATCGTTGTGTTAAGATTGCGCGCAAGACGCGAACACTCTAGCTTATTCCAGAGCTTGCGCGACGACCAGTGATAAGGCGAGAATGTTCGACGCGTGATGTATAAAAGCCGGCGCGCTCCAAGATGATCAGATTATCGACGGCCGACGCTCTGTTCGCCGCTCTCAGTGCCAGCGTGTATTGCTGTAGTCTGACCTTCATTTTCCCGGCCACAAGTTCGGCCAAAATAAAGAGTTTCTTCTTTAACTCGCCGACTGTTGCCTTCGTCGACGTCACGACCACGTGACAATATCGTCGGCCGAGGGCTTTTTCGTGCATAGCGTCGCTTTTTTGAGCGCAGCCTAAGAAACGCTGGGGTCTTCATAATTACGTATCTACAGAAACATACCAGAGACTACTTATTTATTGACGTTGCTCCTCAGACATGCGTAACATTTGCTTTTTGATCGACAATGTTCGCAAGTATGAACAAAAATACTTGTGCAAGATGGCTGGGCGCTAAGAAAGTGGTTAAACTTTGGCCGGGTGGCTGAATCGTGTGACGTGCCGACAAACAGAGAAACGTCTCTGTTGGGGCCGATCGTTTTCGCATACGAATCACTTGGAATGTTCGCGAAACCGGGAAGGATCCAAACGAGAGATGACGGAGAGTAGGTCAGGATGGTGAAGCCGGCGAAGAACTTATGTTGTTCGAGTGAGTCGTGTAGTGCGGTCAGTCGCTCTTGAAGAATCGAGTGGTGACGACGTGGGAGTACTGGTTTGAAGAGTGTCGCCGAACGACAGTGGTCAGAGCTGCAGTTTCAGTGTTTCCTGGAAAAGAAATATTCGAACAACGTTCGAAGAATTCTGGGCTGCACGCGTTTGGTGAATATTGAAGGTCTTTAAGGGTCTTTGTATAGTTTCTAACGGATGAGATTGCATTTGTAGCTCGACAAGTTTGTTCCACTTGTTTTAAGCATCATCTAGGTGATGCTGTGAGCTGTAATTGATACCTGCCGAGTGTTCAAGTTTGTGTTATGCTTGCACTGCCTTAACTGAGAACATATTTTGTCCGCAAAGTTTTAGCTGCCCATTCGTAAGCGTTTACGCACGTACCCCCCCGCCCTCAAAAGTTTTCGGAACACGAAATTTCCGAAAATGACATATTCCCGCTTTGTCTTTGAACATAGCCCCCCAAACAGATGTTCCGGCTTGTAGTAGTCCTTGCGACCTACGCAGCTACCTGCTAGATTATATGCGCCGTGCACTAACAGAGCAGAAATTCGCATTTTCAGTGGAGCCCGCGTTCCGAAAACTTCTGGGAGCGGGTGTACGTAAACGTATACTGAATAAAAAGTTGTTAGTAGCGCCTGTCTTGTCTCCCACATGTGTTCGTCTTTTGTAGCGCTAAAATCATCATGTTATGTAAACGTATACGTTTACACAAACCTGAACTGACGATGGTAACGGCATTTAAACTTTATTTAATTTCTATAAGATTCAACCACTGCTGAGGAAAAGTAGTAATACAGCTTTTTAGTGTGTGCGGTATTCCGGTATGCGCAAAGGGGTGTAGGAATACAGAGTTAACGGATTATGGTACCGGCATCTTCTGACACTTCGTGCAAGCACAATAGCGAGTTTTAGTATAGCGGGAAACAGCAAACGCAAGGATTTAGCGTTAGCGTTAGCGTTGCGTGCTCCACACTGAGCATGCGCAGAATGTAAACGTAGCTCGAGCTCTTATACGTACGTACGCTTTTTCAGGAATATAGCGCTCAAGGCTAACACACGCAAGACATTACGTACGTAGGGCAAGATGGCGGTGCCTGTTGAAGCGAGAGCCGTCCACTTCGAATCTTTGTAGTCATGGGCCTGCATTATTAAACTCATTCATTCCAAAATAATGCTCGTATTTGACTTAGATTTCAGTGATGAGGCTTCGCCGGCTGTATAGTGCCAAAAAGTAGCTGCGTTTTTAGACACGCAGTGAATTTGCCGCGCAGAAGGCTTAACAATATTTGTTGACAAGGTTCGCTCATGTTTTTGGTAGCCGCGCAGAGCGGCTACCAAAACGCCGTATTCATTCACCTGTTTCCAAGGTAAGGCAAAGACGGCCACAAGTCAACCCGAGACAGGTTACAGGGTCTTGAAGAATACTCCATTGCGGTAGATGTCGAAAGAAAGTGATGTGTTTCGGGCAGTCAGATACAACACTGAACCAAACGCGGCACGGAGACGCAGCAGGGGAGACTTTGGATCCTGAAGAAATGGACTCAGAGAGACGCCGTAGTAAAAGACACACGACGTTTATGACAGCACATAAAGACAGCTACAATAAACACTAAGTTAAAATGCACACACAGGGACAGTCTAACCTTAACGAGGAAATTAATGAACGCGAGTTCAAGGAACAAAGTTTGTTGACCTCACAGTGCGATGCTCGGCACGGTGGACGCTGGGTTGCAGATCAGGAGGTGGGTGAAAGGCGACGTGAGGCGGGGTGCGTCTCGATGGGCGACGCTCATGGCGACGATGCAGCTTGACGGCGTGAGTCCGACTACGAAGAAGTCAACGCGCATGGAAACGCAGTGCTCCGTGCAGGGAATGGCCAGCCTGCCCAGCGAACAGCTTGCGTCGAGTCGCGATGCTCGGCGCAAACGTGACCATCAGCCAGGCCACGCTCGTTGCTGTGCTGACCAGCTGACCGCGGAGACGCCTCGCCGGGATCCGCGATGCCCTCGGCAAGGGACAGAACAGCAGGCCAGGCCACGCCCCGAGATGCAGTACTCGTGCCGGCAACGCCACCCCAGGTGGTGGTTGGGCGGCAGCAGCACGGACGACCGCGTCACCTGGCCGCGTTCCCTGGACCGCCGGCGTCCGACGCTTCGGCCCGCTGTCTTGCGTCTGCCGCTGCTTCGGCTCGCCCCAGCCGCGAAGCTTTTCTCCCCGTCTTCTCCACACGTGGCCCAATCATGTCACACCACCTAGACGCACCAACACAGGTCACCAGGTTGGCTTCACGCGCACAGTTGGCTCGAAATCGCACGCGCTGGCCGCCGCACCTTCGTCGTCGTCGACGCATTTTTGTTCCATTCGCCACAATTGTGCATCATGTTTCTGCATTTACAAGTTTGCGTTTGCCTAGGGCCCGTCCGATGGCACCAGATCCGGCCTCTCAGCCTCGGTGATCCGGCTGAAACAACGTGGTCGTAATGGCACTCGCACTTCGACTTCTTTTGACTCGGCGTCACAAGTCTCCGTAAAGCGGATATGGCGAGTAGCCGCGAACATGAATTCACGAGGTATGGCCGTGAATTCATGTTCATGGCCATACCTCGTCGCCGTGAACATGAATTGCGTAGTTGCGTAGCTGGCGAGTAGTTTACGTCCTGTGAAAGCAAGTCAACGCTCCGCAAGGGCGCAAATTTCCCCCGGTGTTCCGCTGATACGGCAAAGTGAAAAGTATTAGGAAAATTGGGGGACCCTTAAGCTTCGACTTTAAGAGGTGAACGCGATAGCAATATCCTGTCCCTAGTAAGTACTTCAATCGCGTAGTGCATACTATGTAATGGGTCTCATGCTTTAAACCACGAGCAATTATGAGCGGGAAATGTTTTCGAACTTGCTATGCACCCACCACGTGGTCTTAAGGGCCTTTTGCCTTTTGGTATGGGTCGCCGGCTTTGAATCATGATCCCATATGATATTCACATGTTCTGACGCCCGATGGCAATGTACGCTTGTACCACGCAATATTACAGGACGCGTGTGTTTGTAAAGCATGAAAGTGATACAAGAAGGGAAATCTGGGCTAGTTGGATATGGTTCATCGCAAAGGAGGTGCAATTTCTCAATTGTAACTTGTCATGACTGGCGCTAGATTAGGCAGCGTCACACGTTTGTTAGTGAATTGGTCTTGTTTTGTATGTATTGTAGTGAAAACATCTCCCGCTAAAGGGAACCATGTGTGGATGCGAAGCAGCGGGGAGATGGTTAGCTTGAGCGGGAGAAACGTCGCCGCTCCAGTTTCGTGGCAGCGGCCCGGGCGCTGCACAGGAGAGAGAATGAGGCGCGCGCTCCGTCATTTTCATACCGCGGAACTACCGTGGCGCCCTGTGGGCCGCTCCGTACAGGATTCCTAGAGGAGAGAACGGGGGGGAGCCGCTCCGTAGAGTGGAGGTTTCCTAGAGGAGAGAGAGGGGTGAGTGGACGCGTGCGCCGCTCCTTAGAGTAGAGGATTCCTAGAGGAGAGAGAGGGGGTTAGTGGACGCGTGCGCCGCTCCTTAGAGTAGAGGATTCCTAGAGGAGAGAGAGAGGGGGTGAGCGTAGGAGAGGGGGAGGGGACGCGGGCGCCGCTCCGTAGAGTAGAGAATTCCTAGGGGGTGAGCGTAGGAGAGGAGAGAGATGGAGGGACGCGCATGCACTCTGCGGGTGTAGGACGCGGGAAGGAGAGATGGAATAAGACCCCGCAAGCACATGCAAGCAAGATCAAGGAATGGAGTCAACCTGGGCGACACGCACCACCTGCCTAGCCATTGATTGCTAAGCAGCCTCGCTGTGCTCTCGGCCATGACTCTGGTGACTGTAGTGGTGGTTGACGGCCTTATATTGTACTACAGTGTTCTGGTTCGCATAGTGGGTTCTTCCCTACTTTATGAAAGTGGCCGGACGTGGGACGCGGGAGGGACGGACATAGCCCCTGAGCATAAGATGCTTCGCATCTAAAAGAGTGACCTCAGCGGCATTGCGCTGCGCTTCAGCGGCATCGCCATCGGCATGAGCTCGTGTTTGCTGCGCTTGACCGAACGCTGCTGACCGCTCCCCGTTCACCTGCATTCTCTACCAATAAACAACTTAACAGTATGTTTTTGACGCACGTACGTGTTCCACGTGCCCTGAGTATTTTAGTTATCACCTGGATGTCTTTGCTGCACACGCGCAGTTGCTCTGTAGATAGCCGGTTGGCCTCCGTATTTATTCGTGCCCTACCTTCTAATAAACTTTAGTTGAGAGCCAGCGCTCGTGTTGTCACATCCTTGGTCTACGTACTCGTCTTTTTCTTGCGCTGTAAGCTCAGCGAAAATGAAAGTTATTTTCACTGCATTTCCAAGCAGAGGAAGTTATTTTCACTGTAATACCAAGCATAAGCGTGGCTGTGTGGTAGAACACCTGCTTACCACGCAGACGGCCTGGGTTCGATCTTCACTCGGACCCGGAAATTTTTATTATTTATTTTATTTGCATCTTTCTCGATTTTTAGGTCACGGACAAGATGGTGATTTTTCGCTCACAACCAACGCCGCCGCCGCCGCCGCCGACGCCGAAGCCAGAATTTCTGTGAAACGAGCTCTTTAACGCTATCGCGTTAATAAGCTGGAAACCCTATTAAATGGTAGCACAGATAAGCAGTGCTACTCACCTGAGTTCTTGTTCCAGGAGAACTGGCAAGCCATGTAGGTAGAAAGAGAAAAAGAATTCAGAGCAGCATCAAAATTACAAGCAATAATCTCTCATTCAAGATAAGATATAACCTTAGCGCGCTAAATTTTATATAGCTTAAAGCAGGTTCACTGCCCAAATTTAGACCGTATGAAAGCCAGAGCACAGGAATATTACAGTGACATCGTTCAGCAAGAAATTGCTTCAGGGAGCACGTATGGTCGTTGAGAACACTCAAGAAGATAGGTCGGCAAAAAATGTTCAGCTCACTCAGACTCACTCAAGAAACTTGTTTTACGCTTAGGGCTCACTCGGACTCGGAGTAACCAGTTTTCCTGAGCCGAACTCACTCTGACTCGGACTCAAAATCACCACAATATTACTCGCCCACACTCACGACTCGATGTGTGTCTGCGTGAGTCGACTCATGAGTGAGTTCGCAGACCTATGCTCGAAAACGAAGGTAATTCCGGATTCCTTGTAGTTACACTTGAGCGTTCAGTTGTTTACTAGTGTAGAATGGCAATTTCTTATGCCTCATTTCTTTCTCGCCAATAAACAATGGTGGGGTGAAACGACGTACAGGCGTGAGCTAAAGTATGCCGACCACATAATCGCGTGGCAGAATGCATCTATGCGCCATCTACTGACGCCGCTGCCTGCTGTTGAGAGCACCGCTGAAGCAGCGGTACGTATGCGCGTCCCGTAATATCAGGTGGCCTCTCATGTCGCTTTGTCGGACGTGGTTATGGCGGTCGTAGACAAAACGTCCACCAGGTGTCGCTTTTTTTGCTCTATCGCAACTGTGCCGTTGTTCTATATAGAGACTGCTGCGGGGCCGCCTCGAGCACCGGGCGCACATCGCTTTTGACACCGGCTAATTATTCTAACTAGGCAAAGGTAGCATCGAATAACCTAATAAAGCCAAACAAATTAACTATGTTTTCTGGTGGCTCCATCATACCCAGCATTTCGGGACATCGCTTTTAGTTCACCGTTTTTCACACCACGTGGCGTACAGACCTTCAACTTTCAAAACTGGCGCGATAACGCATGGCGCGCGGCAGACAAAGTGGCCATATATTAAAAAAAAAAAAGAAAAAAAAACAACAACGAAGCAGCTCGATGTCGACTATCGCCACCGAGAGCGAACCGTGATCGCTGACTGATAAGCGCAAGTCGTGTATGACGAGCGGTCGGTTGGTTGCTCGATCGTGAATCAAGTATTGTTTTATTTTTTTTTTTAGTGAATCCGCGCGCACAAGTCACTTGGCTGCACTTGACAAACTCGTATTTCGAAAGGGCGTGCTGCCCTTCCTCTCGTCCTTTTCAATATATTTCGTGCGGTTGTATAGTTGTCGGCCCCACTGGTTTCTTGAAGAAAGTTAGGACGTCCTTTTGTCGTGGCCGTTTTTGTAATCTGTGAAAGCTAATTTCGAGAAAATAATATCGGCCTATGAGATGGCGATGACGCTTTGAGAATATGTAGAGACAGGCTTCACGTAGCTAATATTTGTTGGCGTCACTTAACAAGTGAATTTTTCCGCGCTATAGAGTGAAGGCAACGTGCCGTGCCGTATTCGCTGCCAGTGATAATCTTTTTTAAGAGCTCAAAACGTAGCAGAAATAAAGGCCTAAATTCATTACAGGGACGAAATTGCTGAATTATTTTCCAAATTTAAGCATTTTAAGAAAGACGCCTTAATTTAAACAACGCTCTTAACGTTTCTAGAGCACATAATAAAAGACGTCCGAAATGTATTTCATTGTACATGACATGCTATACAGCTCGTCTTCCCCTCTTTGCTGACTGTTCGTGAAAGCGTAATGAAACCAATTATATTCACATATGCGACCATCCGCTGTGGTGATGTAGCGGTTACAGTGCTCGGGTTCTGACCCGAAAGCCGCGTGTTCGACCCCGTCCGCAGAGGTCACATTTCGATGGAGGCGAAATGGAGGAAGCGCGTATACTGTGCGATGTCAGAGCACGTTAAAGAACACCACATGTTCGAAATTTCCGGAGCCCTCCACGATGGCGTCCTTCATAATCATATCGTGGTTTTATGACGTAAAACCCCCGATGATATTTGGATGTACGTACATAACCGCAAAGCACACCTCTTTGTTTCACTGGCTATGCGGTCTGCACAACGGCATCAGGTCTTGGTTAGAGACCCGATTATTTCGGCCAGTTTTATTTAGAACGAAGAACGCGTACAAGCGAGTCTGAAGATAGCTCTCGTCTGGTTTCCTTGCTACTATAGTGAAATTGTTTCTTTGCACGTATTGCTCAAGAACAGCGTGATAATATTTTTACATGGTGATGTTTCTTAAAAGGTCCCTCGGTAGGACCTATTCACTACTTGCTTGACGCGCTTATTGGCGAGTTTTTAAATCAACCACTCATTGGTGCAATTAAATGTTTGACGCAGGTGCCATTCTACGCTTCTGGGACGCAACACAACACACGTTAAGGGGCCTTCTCACACTACATGACATTATCATAGTTTCTTTTTTTTTTTTCGAACAGTTTCAAGCACCGGCGTGGCTGTGTTGTAGAACACCTGTTTTCCGTGCAGAAGTACTGGGTTCAATTTACGCGCGAGCTATTAATATTGTTCATTTATTTGCAGCTACCTCGACCTTTTTTTTCACTCACAACGAAGACGCCGACACCAGCGTCGGCACCGGATTTTTCGCTACAGATAACTTTTTTGTAGAATACTTAGCCACCAATGAAATCACGCGCTGCTCCAAAAACGCAGGGGTTGGTGTAATATCAGTATACTATAGCATGCCTCGTTCACATTAGGGACGCCTCTGATAAGACAACAACTCAATTTTTTCAAAGAAAATTTGTGCCTCACATAATAATAATAATAATAATAATAATAATAATAATAATAATAATAATAATAATAATAATAATAATAATAATAATAATAATAATAATAATATTAATAATAATGATAATAATAATAATAATAATAATAATAACAACAAATATATTATTCCCATATGAGTATTGTGTTACTGTTGTTGTTGTTGAAGAGTTTATTGTTTCACATTTGTTTTCACGGATCGATCTACAATGGATGAAAGCTCGTCTGCGGCTGTTCATATACCCGTATATAAAATAGAAAGAGATTTCCGACTTTCTCGAAAGACATCGTCTACAGCAGCGGAGCTTGTTGCAATATTACAAGCTTCAAAATTCATTGTTGAAAGCCAGCAAAGGCAAAACTGGGTAATACATTCTGACTCCAAAGGAGCGCTACAAATGATTAAGAATTTTTATTTTCATATAGATGATAGCATAATATATGAAATCTTAAAAACAATTACCATCGGTTATCTGGACGGCCATGAGATATGTTTTCAGTGGCTTCCAAGTCACGTAGGAGTGATGGGAAACGAAAATGCTGAAAAATTAACCACTGCAGCACACAAAAAAGTTCACTTGACACCAGTGCCCGTTTATTTCTCAGAAAGCAAGAAGGTTCTTTCCGAACTGCGCCACAAATTGCGCAAAAACGCTTGATTTGACGAAAATACAAAGTCTTCACTCTTATATCAAATAGAGCCGTCTCTCCGATTTACACCTAATCAAAAGATTGATAGACCATTTGACACACTACTGCACCGTCTACGATTAGGTGTTGCATACACACCACACTTCTTATGCCGCATAAAAACAAGAACGTCCCCGCACTGCGACCACTGTGATCATGTCGATGCGTCAGAGGAGCATATCATTATTGAATGTCCGCGAATTGACGAACAACGCGCTCAACTGAGTGATCGATTGAACCGCCTCGACAGACGACCATTTGCGATTGGAAAAGTACTTGGACCATGGCCACATCCCGATAATCAAAGGCGCGCAGTGAGCGCCCTCCGTGACTTTTTTAATGGACACAAATTTAATTAACTGTCTTTAGTTCTTATTATACCTTGCCACTATTTGCTCGGACTCTATCCGCGATGTCATCACGATATATGAACTGGACTACGCCCATATATACTGTGCTCATTCATTCGTTATAAGCCCTATAGTGTATATATGTACCAAGTGACTGATTATTTTTTTCTTCTTTTATTCTTAATTTTTCGTATTTTTTATGTTTATCTTGTACATTACTGTCATGATGTTGGGATAGCCTGCTCCAACGTAGCCTACCTTCCCATATTTTGTCAGATATATATAAAAAAAAAGTTTATTGAACTCTGCCGTAGGGATCGGCCGGTAGCTTGACCAACGACTCCAATCAACGGATCTTGCGGGCGAACGAGAAGCGCCATCGAGCAATGCGCGGTATACAGACAGACCTGCGATGTCGGAGGAGATGATGACCCACTATAACGTTCGTTGTTCTTCACTCTATTATTCTTATTATTATTATTATTATTATTATTATTATTATTATTATTATTATTATTATTATTATATAAACGACAAACAGTGAGTAGTGGTCTTATAAAGGGCGTCACTAACGTTAACGAGGCATGTTACTATTGATATTACACCAAGCGCACGTTTTCGAACAGCGCGTGATTTCATTGTTGGCTAAGTATTGTTAGCGAAAATAAACGTCTTCCGGGGGCCAGAATTTGAGATAGATGCAAATAAATAGACAATATGAATATTCGGCTCGAGAGGAAATCTAATCCAAGACTTCGCACGGAAAACAGGTGTTCTACACTGTTTCGATAAAAAAGCACTATAATAATATCTTGTAGTTCGAGGATCCCCCTTCACACATGTAATATTGCGTGGCAGAAGTGTAGAATCGCACCAGCGTCGTACATTTGAATTGCACAGTGAGTGGCTGCTGTGACAACCGACCGATTCCCAAGTGCACAGGAATAAGTAATCAAACCGGCAGACGGCTGGAGGCGACGGGCCATGCCTGACGTTACTGACTGACTTTTTAAATAAAGTTTTCTCCCTCTCTCTTTCTTATTATCAGCAGCACCATCAACAAAGAGTGCAGCTACGCATTTGCGCTTGTAGCCTTCCGGATCGAAGAAAAAAAGAATTATGTCCTAGCGAGCATTTTGCATGCTGTACTTACAAAAGGCACTGTAGGACAGTTTGAAACAAAAGCCCCCACCTCCCCGAAGGGAATCGTGAGGAAATGCGAATGCATTTCGCGCGCGCTTCACTCCATTTATATATGGTGGTTGTGGTTCGAAGAAGGAAAAGGCGCCTAATTTCTGCAGCCCGGTCGGGAGCACGGCGCAGCGCCTTTTTTTTTTTGCTTTTTCTTGTTTTTTTTAATTTTTTTATTTATTTTTTAATTTTTTTTTCATATATAGCTCCGCCGAGCTCCGCCGCAGACCGCTTTTAGTTAACGCGCACGCTGCGAATTTTTATTGTTCAACAACGCACAGGAGAAATCTCCCACCGGCACCACCTTGGAGGTCAAGATTCATTGCCATATATACGGGGTGGCCAGTGAACGGTTGTGCAGCGCGAGCAGTCGGTTTTTTCAACCAAGAAACTCGCTAGCAGACGCTGCCTGTGTCGGCGTCGCGAGGCGAGAGAGGGAGAGGGGGGGGAGTGTAGGAGAGAGAGAGAGGGGGGGGGGCGCGCATGCGCAGTGGGAGTGTGGACGCTGCGGGCAGAGATGCCTAGAGAAGAGAGGGGGGAGCGTAGGAGAGGAGAAGAGAGGTGGGACGCGCATGCGCAGTGGGAGTGTGGACGGCGCGGGCAGGGATGCCTAGAGGAGAGAGGGGGGAGCGTAGCAGGGGGAGAGAGGAGGGGAGGCGCATGCGCAATGAGGATGTGGTTGCCGCGGGGAGGGATGCCTAGGGGAGAGAGGAGGTTTTTTTTATTTTTATTTTTTTTTATAAAGGGCTTGCGCATGCGCAGTAAGGGCGGTCACGCCGTACACCACCACCACCGGATTAAGCTTCGCCATAAATGCTTCACATCTAACACCTGCCGGCGCACACACCTCCTCAACCTATCCTCCTCCTCCTCCTCCGCGGACAACGCCAACGCCGCACAACGCCAACGCCGGATGCCTGACATAGCCCTCGACTATGAAATGCATTCGCATTTAATATATGTTACGAGCACAGACGTACCTTTCCTTGCGGCAGGGTGGATGTGTCCGCCGAGAAATTAAGCGAGGCTAGCGACTGTGAAGGTGAAGTGAACGAAGCTGGATTGCGCTAACGCGTTCTCCTCTTAAAATCTTTAATTGGTTTATGCGCGCTTCGAAAATTTACTTACAGGTTATACGCGGAGGATAAAATTTTCTGTCAGTGCACGGATATATGAATGTTGCTCAATGTCTTGAATAATAAATAGCGCAGAAACTAACGAATTATGTTGAGCGATAACGGTGGTTTAGCGAAATTAGGTTCAGTAGCCTTGCGTCATCTCTAAAGGGAATCGAGTGCCCGAGCCTCCGTGTCCCGAGCTTATCAGGGGACGCCCTTGTACTTTGCAAAAGAATAACTCTTGTGTGATAGCGTCTTATCAATAGCGTCTTATGCTGTGAGCTCACGCGCAAGCTGGGTAAGGGGCTGGGTAAGGCGGTGTGGCCTCTCCCCCTTACACTCTCTCAGCAATCATGTGATGACGTCGGGGAACGAGATTCTGCAGACGCATGCTGAACCAACGCGTTGTATCCTAGTCAGAACGCGCTGGCACGCGATACCACGTTCGGGTCTGCGTTCGGGTCTACGTTAACAACAACATAAGAGCGTAAACACAACACGAAACTATAACACTCAATACGCAACATTAACGGAAACAGCTAGTCGAACCGATGCAAACGCGGTGTGCTTCGCATCGCCTCATGCTCCCCTTTGGAGGGAGATGGTGTCATTTTTTTTTTCGCGTACTTTTCGAATAATTACCGCCAAAGGCAAAACGTTGCAGTACCAACACGTGTAAAAAGCGTAGTATTCTTTTTTTAGGGGCGAAGCTCCTTATGCCGCGGGTCTGTACATCCCTGTCTCTTGGTACGTGACCGCCTAGTTCTATGACAGACAGACAGACAGACAGACAGATAGACAGACATACAGACAGACAGACAGACAGACAGACAAAGAACTTTAATGATGTCCTGAGGGACTAGCCGGCAAGGACCCGCTGGGGCCCTCGGCTCGCCGCTGGCTGCTCCCATGTCGGCATCGGGAGGCCATGCCTCTCCGCTCTTTCACGGGCCCTCTGGACGGCCGTTGACGGCGTACATGTCACGATTTTTACGGTAATAGTGGTCGTTTATCGTTGTAACACAGTAACATTGCGTAATACCAATCTTAATATAGAACTAGTGCATGAAACGGCCGCAAACGCACCATGAGCGGGCATGTAAGCCATGCCGTACATGACATGCGTTCCATAATTTGCATGTAAGGACCTGCTTTTAGGAGCTAAGCTCCTTAGGGTGTGGGTCGTTCCCTCCTCCTCCACCGTAGTAGTATGTATGTAGCCAGCCACCTCTAGTTCATGAATTGCTCAACAGATGGCGTTGTGTGTATATGTCCGGTTTTAGGGACATCAATGGAAAGCTGAACACGTCCGCGATAGAAATAAGTAAGAGACGGTTAGAGTATTGGTGGCAGAAAAGTAGAGATGAAGGACAAAAATGAAGAATGCGGAAAAATAAGGTCATTCTGCCTTAAGAAGCAGAGAGATGGACCGTGAACTTATATTTTTCTTTGCTGTAATAACATAGATTTAATCAATGTAGATAAGGCATTAGGCCAACATAAAAAAAAAGTTTTTTTTCGAGCCTGGTGGCAGACATGTCACCGCCCCGTTATAAAGGGGACGCTCATAGCATCCATCCATCCATCCGTTCAGACAATGTAGCTGGTCTACGAGGAGACATTGTACGGCTGTCGCGAACAGGTTAATTCACCTCAGCGTGTGTGTGTATATCTACCTAGGCTGTGGGACAAAGGTTTTTATTTTTTATTTTTTTTCCTTCTCTAAGGCACCTGAGAGTTACCCACCAGCTACAAAGGGCATAGCCACAATTCATCATCATCATCATCTTGGACATAATATCACTAGATGGCGTTAGTGGTTTTAGTGGGATGGTGCTAGTTTTAGGGACAGACAGACAGACAGACAGACAGACAGACAGACAGACAGACAGACGGACGGACGGACGGACGGACGGACGGACGGACGGACGGACGCTTCGCCCCACTCATCATCATTCACTCCGTGGATATGCTGTAATTTTTTTATGTTCGTCATACAGTCATGTCACGCCATATCAAACTTGGTATATATCCAGGAAACGAAACGGCTGCGAGCACGCCATGAGCGTGGCGTGTAAGTCATGGCGTACATGACATCCGTGCCATAATTTTGCATGTAAGGATCTGTTATTTGTGTTCGTCATACAGTCATGTCACGCCATATCAAATTTGGTATATATCCAGGAAACGAAACGGCTGCGAGCGTGCCATGAGCGTGGAACGTAAGTCATGTCATACATGACATACATGTTATGATTTTTATGTTAATACTTGTCATCTATATTTGTCACGCAGTAACATTGCATAATACCAATTTCAGTATATATCCAGTGAATGAAACGGCCGCACGCGCACCATGAGTGTGGCATGTAAATCATGTCATAAATGGCATACCTGTCATAATTGTTAATACCTGCTTTTTATGTTCGTCATACACTCTTGACAAGCCTCAATATTTTTGGTATACCTTAAACTAAGAAACGGCCGCGAGAGCGCTAATAATGTGGCATGTATATCATACCGTTCATGACATAAGTGTCATGAGTTTCATGTTATGACCTGTCATTTATATTCTTCATGCAGTCATGTCATGCCACAGCAACTTCGGAATTTCATACCTTCAAATCTGTATGCCATCTCGGACACTTTTCGTATGACATCACTCAACACATAGATAGCATATAAGTCATTGATTGTAATTAACCCGAACTCCTCATTAATGAGAACAATAAACAGTACAAACCAATGATATGATATTGTTATCTACCACCTTATCGTAACTGTTCACATTGGAAACACTATATGTACTGTACTACATATGTGCTTCTACACTGAGAGCTTCCCCCATAAGTTTAAATTAAATGGTTAGATTAGTGATAAATATTTGTTATGGTTATGAAATTCCTGATGCTTCATCCACATAATGTACGTCACATCTGCAGACTTTTGCTGAGTTTTTACCATGATCAACGTCCACTTTCTCATCGATTTACCGACAGGTGATTCTTTTACCCCTGTAATGCTGCTTTTCCTGCACTATCGATTTGGAAAAGCTCTTCAGGAAAAAAATCCACCCAGCGTAATCCCACGAAATTACAAACACAAAGAACAGGTTGTCCTACCGTACATGCCACTAGAGTGCAATTAGCGAATACGTTATCGTTGCGCTACAATGAGCTTTTCAAAAATCACCCCATACATTTTCAATGGATGCACAAAAGTGTCTCGGGAAAAAAAATCCAGCCGGCCGATTAAAACTAATCGCGTTGTGCCACATAAGGAGGTTGTCAGCATTAAGTGCCTGAAGTGCAATTAGCGAAAAATCAGGCATTGCTCAGTAATCATTTTTTGAAGAACGCTCCCCATAGAGTTACGCCCAGCGCTTCCCCTTGGGGTCGGCTTTGCCGCACTAGTCGATGTCCCAGATTGCTGGACATGTATAGCATCACCAGAAAATTCATCCTAGCCTGCCTTTGCCGCATTAAGCCAAGTTTAGCTTCCTAGATGAGCCTAGTTAAGGCAAGGTAAGTAAAGCCGAACCTAATTAAACTTAGTCGAGCATGTAA